>JAZGTJ010001993.1:22563-39226 GCA_036877575.1 Botia almorhae
AAAACAGCAAAAATTTAGAAATTAAGAACATGGAAACTAACATTGTAAAATTTCTCTTGCCACATGCACACTGAAAAATCCTAACATTTCAAGGCAAGATGCCCAAGATCTATGCAATTTTATATAGAATTTTATATTTCAAAAATGATTCCCAACTATACTGGTATAGCTGTAATCTTGGTCTTACAAATTACACCATGAAACCCTATATAAACATGACACTCTCAAACAGTTGATATCAATGATGTTATCAGAACAGTTGTAATGCCTGCCCGTAGACACATATCCAGGTGGATCAAGTCCTGTCAATCATCAGTCATCTTTTGGGGGTTTAGCAGCAGCACTGACATCATTTTCCTCCACCTGTAACAAATAATATAGAGTACAAACTAAACAGCACAAACTCATTTGAATAATGTGCCTGTAATGAATGCACTCAAGTCTGAAAAACTGACGATTTGTGTTGTACCCTCATAATAAATGCAATATTTCATTGCATGTGATTAATGTGATTGATTACATATTTATATATTTCGTACCACAGAGGTTGTCGCTAGTTTGTTTTCTGTGATTGGCTTCCCATTCTTCTTCAGCCACTCATAACCTCTCCGATCCACTACTAACAAAGACAGAGACACTCCTCCTCTCTTCACATGTAAGATCACATCCTCCACAGACTCGTTCTCCACATTCTGTCCATTTACCTCCACCACCACATCACCCTGCAGGAGACCAGAACTCTCCCCTGGACCCCCTGCTGCTACCTACACACAGCATGAAATAACACACTGTCATAATAATAAAATACTGGTTGTTCATAGGTATATTCTGTTTATGGTATGTCAGAATTATGTATTGATGTATAACATCATAAACGTATAAAGCAAGTAACTGTGTCGCATTATGGTTCTGTAAACGTTTTATAGCTTTAAAAGTTATATGCAAGATTATCTTGGTTTGTGGACTATGGTTGTTTGAACAAGAGATCCTGATAGCAAGTCTTTTTTATCAAGTCAAGTGATTAAATTATATCCAGGGCTGATTTCCCAAGCGTATACTTCAGATAGTGCCGTGTAGTACAGAATAAAGCCTATTTCTTATCCTGGAAACTAGCCATAATCCTGTCTGAAGTCAGTATCGTTTAAAGACTGATTTGTCAAAGAGAAGGACTTCATTGTACCTGGCTGATGAATGTGCCAGGTTTCTGTTGGATGCAGCCCAAATTGAAGCCAAAGCCAACTGAGCCCCTCTGTAGCGCACAGAGTCTGACATTAGGATTGATTTGTACATTCTTCTCGGGCTCAACAGGGGGCGCTATAAGCTCCAGTGTCGCGGGGATTTCCCTTTTTACTTCAGGGCTGCTGGATGGTACATCCGAACAGAACAGCAAAGGAGAGAGTCCCAGCTGAGAAAAATATTATGATATCATGAGTTTACATAGAAGACAAGCAGATAGAAGGAAAACAAACTAAGAATATCTTTGTAAAAATCTGGCTGTTTTGTATTGAAGTAATAATGATAAAAATTTGTTCATCTTTGATCATCTCACCCCTTTATTTAATCATCAGTTAATCTATATACAATAAGTGGAGGACAACAGTTGTGAGTAAGCGCATTGTGGCATTGTGGCAAAGATATTTCAAAACTTTATGCAATACAGTGTTTTTTTAAATAACTGAGCAATAAATAAATAAATAAATCTCTTCTCTGCCCTATTCAGTTTCTCACTCTGTATATTCACCTTAGTGTAGAACTCTTGGCCCTGAGGTGGCATAGTTGTGAGGGTGACCTGCTTTCCACTCTGTTTGATTTTGGTGACAACTTCTTCATGACTTAGTGAGTCTGTGGGCTCCTCATTCACTTCAAGAAGCATCTCACCTTCTTTGACACCTCCTAGTTCAGCAGAACTTCCTTTATCCACCTCCCCCAGCATATGGACTATATAAACCAAACATGTAAATAAGGTATTTGTGGGGCTAAAATCCAGACAGAATGTGGGAGTTAATGCAGGTCAAAACGTGTTTGTCTCTCACCGCTGCGCCCGGCCCCAGCCTTCTCCTGTCTGAGTAGGAAGCCATACCCCTCAGACCCCAACACCAGACGCAGTCTGCGGGGCCGATAAGGCATGTTCTCAGCTTCAGCCATGGCTGGCAGAATGGGCATTTTTCTAAGGGCATAACTCTTTTCATTCTCACTGTCAATCACCAGCACTGTCACATGATCACTCTTTTTCACCTGGAAATGGAATCACTCATTTAAAAGATTACAGTTTATCATGACCGACATGGGAATAATAAAACAACTCTGTGTTTAAATACATCTCTTCTGTGAGCGCTTATATGAATCCAGTTCATGCACAAACTCACGCAAACATTCTTTCATTATTTCACACTTATTTGTTTCTTGTCTGTATTTACTGAACAATCTTGAAACATGTTGCAGCATTTTCACGTTATTGTTTTTTTAATAAATGACTTTTGCTTTCATTGGTTGTTTCATTGGTTGTTGTTTTTGCTTTCAAAACTTTGTATCTAAAGAAAGTCTTTGTAACATTACTTACCATTTTGCTGATGGCAGAGTGTGTGAGTTCAGAGGCCATGGCACCGTTGATCCAAACCAGCCGGTCACCTTTCCTCACGCCTGCCCTTTCTGCAGCACCTCCATTCACCGGGCTCATTGTAAATTTACCTTTCTCACCTACAGCACAGGCAAAAAAACAACATTATTTCAAACCAGTCTCAAGCAATCTGGGATTTAAAGTGAAACTTATTCCTTCATTCTAGTTGTTATGCAGAGACAATAATAAATGATCCATCGGTAGTTTGATTAACTTAAAAAGTGTAAGTATTGTGACTCTCTGGCTCTATCTGAATACTTCTATGTTTGTGTGAGCCTCCCAACCAGTCAGACATAACTTTGGCTCAGCCAATTATGTGAATTTGGGGCGGGACTATCTTTGTTTTTTTTTAAACTTGCTGCTGTTGAATAAAGGACAACAACATTACATTAAGGTTGATTTTAAAGATGTTTACTTCAAATGTAAATATGATGATTCCTACCCTCCACAGACAGTATGTTGAGACCCAGGCCAGATGCGGCATCTCTTTTAAAATGGCATAGCCGAGGAGGCTTCCAACCTTTCCCGCGGTTAACTTTAGCCAGCTCTCTAAGGTCACGACCCTCAGACACAGCCTGATCATAGACCTGTCCATCCAACACAAGGAAGCAAAGGTTTGAACCGCTTATCTGAATCCTACGGGCCACCTGAGGGAGAGAAAGAAACATGATGGATTGCAGAACAAATCTGTTACAAAGTTAAAAATGGAAATGAGAAAAATATATCCTTAGCCTCCATAGCGGAAAAATATTATGCTATATTTCAAAACTACAGTAGTGTACTAAATGTTATGTACTGACAACAAAGTGCAAAATAATAACTAAACCCATGAGTCAGAGGTCATGATCTATCACCTCCATGTGTTCCATGTTGTCTACAAACATCTCATTGATTTCAAGCAGACAGTCTCCATCCCTGAGCCCACTCCTCTGTGCCACACCCCACGAATCTATCTGCCTGATAACATGTCCCTTCCTCCCTCTTTCCACACGCAGATGGAAGCCAAAGGTTTCTCCTTCCTCCCTCTTCAGAACACACACACGTGGTGAGCGATCTGACACAGGTTCTGTTGGCATAGATTATAGTTAAATGGCAAATTATATACATTTAAAACCTACTATAAACAACGCTAACACATTAAAGCCGCACTTCCTTTGTATTTCTTTAGTGTCGTACTGTTCTTGTTACTTTGATCAAATTCTCCCATGGTAGAATGGCTAATATTTGAAACTAGATTAAATCAGTGTTATGTACAGTACTGTTACAGTCCTGCCTTTATTTGCTAGAGTGTTAATAAATAAAAGCAATAATTAGTATAAAGAAGCTGAAAATATTGTGTATAATGTTTCATATAACTAACCTGTGTCATCTGCGATCACCATGGCTGGATTGTCTATTCCCTCCTTTGGATTGAAGCTAAACCTCCTTAGTGAACACAAGAACAGAATCAGTGTTCACCCTCTGATAAGTTCAGCACACGAACAGCCAATAGGATTCAGCATACTCCAATAAAGCAGTCAATATGACATCTGTCTAAGTACTTAATTGACAGCATTTTAGATAATAAACTGAGAGATCTGGTGAAGGCATTGAAGTGTGGCGTGCCTGTGCATGTGCGCTCTTATCACACCAAAAGGCACAAAGTCAAAGCTGAAGAGTTTCTCATAAGGTAAAAGTCTACAGTGCTTGTCATATCTGTTAATAGAGATATTATGTAAAAACAAGACTTACTCTGTCAGTTCCATACTGTCACCCAGAACTGCAACTACAGGAAGAAAGATTAATATAAAATGATGAACACTTATAGACCACAGTTATAAACCAACCACACCTCACCTTCTTGGACAAAAATTCAAACCACACATTCCAAGCACTGAGTCAAGATCAGTCATTTTGTTTCAAAGATTAGATACTGACCTTGAGGGTTGGTAAACAGATACTGAGTCATCTTATTTTTGACATAGTGGCTCGTCTGCTGTGTCGACCCCTTGAAACATCAGATCTGATCTGAATCTGGTCTGTTAGAATTTTCCAGATTGAAATTTTCTCACCATAGTGGGAACGTGTGATGTTTATAAAGCAAAACTATTAAAATAGTGTATGCCTGTGGCTTATGGGCTTTGATTAAACACCTTTATTAAATAGACTTTTCACATTTAAGGATGTTTGCATTTCAAGAGGCTTGTATCTGTGTTTACAATCAAAGTTTTACATTCGGTCACAGTGACCTTATCATTCCCCTTAACAATGATAAATGAGCTAAACCCAGTGACCTCGAGTGAGGATTCACACGGACATCCAACCATGAGTGACTGTGATTTACAATTACTGTTTTCCCATCAGTAAAACTGAGATGAGAAAACATTGACTAATACAATGACAAATGGTATCTCAGCATGACCATAATACTGTGTAACTGTCACATCTCTAAAAGCTTCTAAAAGATAGTTTTGAACATTCGTGACCATTTAGGCATTAAACCAGTTTTGCTTCAAACAAATACTGTAACTGACATCCCAAACTAACCGCAAGCTTTTTCCCCTTGCTAACACATTTTTTTAATGATTAATTAAAACCATCAGAACAACATTTTGCGAGGACATGCCAAAGTTTGCTTCCACCTCATAAATCACGAAAAGTTGTCTTTTAAATTGAATGCGTCTACGCACAAAAAAAGTGAATGATCTATTTACACAATGATCTATAAGGAAGCAAAATCTATCAGGAACTAAAGAGCTTATGAAAATCTATGTAAATAAAATGTACGCATGAACAGGGATGCAACTATAAGTACAGAAAGGTTGAGCATAAGAAGAAGAGAAGGTGGCGGTACCTCTGTTGTCTCTTGGTCTCATAGTGGCTCCTGTCAGTGGGAACTGTGAGTCTCCGGAACACACTGAGAATAAGGTGATACACTGTGTCATTATCTATGTTCCTCTTTGTTTTCCACTTTTAATGGCTGATCTGGCTGTGTTCTCAGAGGACAGGGACATGCTGTACGTGAGACCTTGTGTGAAACCCACATAACAACACACACACACAGATACAGTCATTCTCACAGTATCTCATACCTGCCAGCCTTATATACAACTTACTTTACTCATAAAACTTTACTTACCCAATCGCATACAGAGATATAAATTGATTAAATGCACTTGCTTGTGCCTTTAAGAGGTAGTGAGGACAATTATATATGAGGAAGATGCCTATCTTTTTTTATATATCATATCATATCATATACTGTATCATATATGACATTGTATTTTATAGTATATCATTTCACATGTCATATATCCTTACAGGCTGAGAAGAAACTGTACATTCGTTTTATTGTGCACTGTAATTAAAAGATGGAATAGAAGTCGAGAAAAAGAATTCCACAGCTGTAATCCACAGCTGTGAATATGTTTCCTTTCTGAAGGACACAGTGCTAAGCTGCTAATTGCAACAGTGCCAGAAAAGCAAGGCTCAGCTAAGATTAGGTTTGTATCTTTTCAGAAAGTATAAAAATGATAATTAGAAGAAAGGGAAACAAATGTAATCTGAGACAGACCCAAGGACATTCTGATATCAAGGACAATAATATTGGTTCACTATAAGAACAAACAAAACAATAACTTAAACAACACCATATATTGCAGACTATTGTTTGTCGATGTTTGCAGACTATTTTGTTGGTAATAAACTTTGCAAAATTTTCTTTAGAAATTCTTATACAAAATAAAGATGTGTAGCCAGGACCACCACAAAGACAGGAAACATTAACAGTAGGTTATATATAAATGCATTTATTATAATCATTTGAACATGGTTTAGCACATATACAGTAACTTGCATTTCTGATGAGGCAAACATAATAACTATGCAGAAAACCGGTAAGCCAACCGCAATAAATGAGGTTCTCTGCATACACGGTTTACGCGCTCTGCTATGCAAGCCAAAACCTTGCAAAATATTTTCATACATACAACTGAATCGAGAAGTATATTTGTACTTCACCATCTTTATTCAATCTGTGTGAGAATCATTGAATTATTTACTTGTTAAGGCATGCATGCTGCGTAACAAAGAAAGTGAGGAATGTATGAAATGAATTCATTACCAGTTAATTAAATATGACTGCTAATAATGAATGTGTAAAATATGATCTTGGTGTCTCTCTACATCTTTCAGCTGAGACTCCATGTACAGCAACCCAGAACAGCACATACTAATAGCACATAAACACAAAATGGTGATTTTTTTTTACAATAGAGAGCTAACAGACAACCACTGGAAATATACAGATTATTCAAGGTTTAGATAGGAAATATCACACACCAGGCACGGTACATTACTATTGCTGTTAGTAACAGGTATTGCCCGACTGTCTACCCTAGAGATTGTATCTACACATCTCTGTACCAGAGAAAAAAAAATTCAATCTTGCGAACATTTCCGTGTTCTAACCCTGTTAGACTCTGCAGGAAACAGAACACACAAAACACTTTATCTAACAGGCTGCAGATTGGTTAGTATCACACAATACCGAAAACTGAGTTGTTGACCACTGAGCAGCAAATTGCCTGCTTGCCTTTCATTGATCTCTATTCTGGAGCAGATCTTCTGTAATGAAGCATCAACGGTATGACCAAGGATGCTCACCTAAGATCTTGTCTGACCTTGTTTCCTGGGTATACTGTGTGGCAAAAAAGCAAAACTTAAAGCAGCATTTTTTTGATTGCAGAATGATCGAAAGATCATCTTTAAAGCTTTGTGCAATGTTTCAGCAGACAGATTGTTCTAGAAAAAGAGCAATCATACCTTACAGTACTATGTGTAAGAGCTAAAGTGACTCAAAATGCTACTGACTGTAATGAGAACTATCTGTTCTGAGGGCCAACCTCTATATCACCTTTTCATTTCTCAATAGGCAAATTATAGTAGAGTCAGCTTGAGAAAGCCCAATGATAATGTTTTTAAAACAAAACTAAGATGTCCTAAAATTCATCCTTTCCAGATTCTTTAGCGAAAGAACAAAGTTCTATTGGGAGTATTTTTTTGATTACATGTGCAAAACGATTCCTTACCTCATCATGTTTTTTTTACACAACTACAATTACTCATGCGTTTTACAGTTGCAACTCTCCCTTTTCCATCTGGCATGTCATATTTCCGGATATATAAAAATAAAATCAATTACAAATTAATGGCTAAAAAGTTCCAATAAATTAACACCAACAAAAGTGCATACGTGTATTTACAATTTTGCTCGAAGCATAACACATATACGTTCCTTGTGTATATACTCGGGTTAGTAGTATTCGTCAATATATAAGGAGATGTAACACATAGCAGAAGAAGTATTTCCAGAGTAGCACTCACAGTCATTTTTAAAGATGTTTGCATTGCACTGCAGTATTGAGTAGCCTGGCTAGGTGGTATAGAAGCAGGAAACAGGAAGTATATATACAGCTGAATAAATCAGGAAAAGATTTATCCATCTGGGTTCATAAGCACACTATGCCACTGTTCATCCAGCATTCCACATTGAGCAGATGCGTGACCGTGTCCCCCCTCTTACACGACATCTAACTGCAAATGATCCTCAGCAATGCAGTTCAAGTGTACAGGGAACAGTCCCAAAAGAGGCAGAAAGAAACAGACCAGCAGCGAGTTCTAATTGGTCATAATGGATGTTCACAGAAGGATCTCATGAGGTTCAGCTGTTATAAGACACAAGTCTTAATATCAGACATGAGGATTGCACGTCATTTCTGATATGTCTTTAAAAAACTAGTTTAGAAAAACTAGTTTCTTCCAGAGTCACATTGAGTTCTTCAGCTTTTTGGTCACTGTAGGAGCTTTTTCAATGTACATTATGATCCGTGCTGATGAAAATAACAGAGAAAAAAATTCAAGACGCATAAACAGACGATTCTCTCTTGAATATCCACAGTAGGCAGTTGTCCAGAAATTCAAGGTAACGGGACAGATGTATTCATTACTGATGGCTAAAATGGTTGTCAAGCAGATATTTCCATTCTCCCTCTGAAAATATTACAGGCAGTTCTCATCAAGGGCACTTGCTGCAACATTCCTCAGATGGTTAAATTTAGGCTGACTTTACCCTGAAAGAAAGTGTCCTTTAAATTCAACTCTTCTTGTCTTTATTATAGTAATCTTAGTGTATTGAGGGAAGATAAAATGGAATCGAATATATGCTGGTTGCACAATTTGCATAATCTGCAACATCCTGACCAATCAAAGCACGGTTCTTGGATCATGCAGGGCCCTCACTTCCACACATATGATCTGATTCTTTAGCAGGATCTGAATCAAACTCATTACCAATACGACAATATGACTGTCCCTCAATCTGGTATAAAAAGACACGTTTACATGTTGGCAGTTGGCCATTCCACATGCTATGAAGGGCTGTCATAGGATTGTCGTTTTAATTACATCCAGACCTGTCTACATGCTTTATATTTAAAGTCACGTCAGGGTACGATGCATTTACAACTGCACGTAATACATTCAAAAAATGAAAATCAACGTAAAAATATTTTCCCTTTATTAATGTACTATTCTATACTCATCCGAGAATTAAAAATGTTTTCAGGTAACAAAAACTGAGCATAAATGTTGCACTGCCAATCAATGGCCCCGGAATCAGTGCATTGGTTTCTGTGTCCTTTAAATTGTTATATGCATTTATTTATTGTCAGTCTATGTGTGTGTGTATTTATACATATGTAAAATTAAATGTATGTTTAATGATGAGCTTTAGCCCTAACGCTCTGATTTGACTTTATAACGCAGGACTAGGTAAGTGGCGAGTCTCAAAATTAAGAAGAAGACCCCCAACACCATGAAGTCCACATAGAGCTTTGCGTCCTCCACATCCAGGAGCTGCAGGACCTCCTCCGGCTTCTGGAACTTACACACTAGGCCTGGACACTCCAGCTCTGAACGGTTCATACCATAGATGGAAAGGATCACACCTTCAAAGCCATACCTGCAGAAGAAGAGATCATATTCTTCAGTGTGTGGGTTCTGAGGTGGGGATGAGGTTGGGTGAGGGCCTGTTCAGGATGTTCTACACTGACCTGACATATGACACATAGGAGCTCCACTGCAGATATTTGGGGATGGTGTCAAAGTTGACGAAGAAGCCTGAGAACAGAAGGACCGGGATGGCAGTGACTGGACCTACGAATGTGGCAACCTAAAGAAATTGTAACAGAGGAACGTTAGAGGAACTTGGTTCACCCCAAAATACTCAACATCATGTGCATTAACTGTTAACTGACCTATGAATAAGATACCCAACAGTTCATACATGGCCCTGGCATAAATATTTTTAATTAATATATATGTAGTAAATGTATGGAGTGTAGAGACATACATTATCTTTAAGCTACAATGATGATGTATATTTTAAAAAGTATAAAAGGCACTCATCTCCAAAATACTGGTGTACCACTAGAAAATATAGTCATACTCGTTAAGAGAGAAAAACGCGATGTTTCGAGCTACATGCTTTTCATAAGAAACCTGATGAGCTTAATAAACTGATGCATGTTCACAGTAATGTATAGATACAGATCACCACCATTTTGAAGTCCTCATACCTGCAGTGAGGTGGATGCAGCTCCAATGAGAAGCCCCAGTGACTGAGCCACCAAAGCAGTGGAGGTGGAAAGGGCCATAAACAGCAGAAATCTGCCTGCTTCTGGAGGCTGCTCTGTCATCCAGTACACTATACTGCAGTACATTATCGGACAAATGATCTGAGAGAGAAAGAGAGAGAGTGTTTCATTGTTTACATTCTTATTTTCTGACTTAAATTCTTTTAGAATTTTTAATGAAATATTTAAATTCAAAGCAAGGCAGCTTAACAGAAAATAACATATTAACGTAACAGTATTGAAATAAGGATGAAGGAAAGAATAATATTATTATGACATCGGAAGTACCTGGAATGGAATGTCCGCCATAGTCTTAGCCAGGTAATATGCCTTTAGACTGTACCAGTAATTAAGATGCTCCCTCATAAACACAGACATCTCCAGTGGAACTGCAATTGAAGTACATACATATGATAATCATTGAATCAGCACTTAATTGAATCAGATCCACTAATTCTGTAAGGATGATAAGTCTCAGTCAGACTAATAAGAGCGATTCAAATTAATTACAAACCCAAAAGCATTTGGTAATCACTCAAATTAAATCTATTTTCCACACTTATAAACACTCACACACACACACACACACACACACAGTTTCTCTTACATGTAAGGACTGTGGGCATGAGTGCAGCAAACATGAGGAACAGCATGGAGAAGAAGAGGAAGCCAGTGTTGTTAAACACTTTGCTGGCGTCATTTCCAATGTTCAGGTACAGCAGACCAATCAGCACACCGATACACAAGTGTGACATCACCCTCAGGTGGGTTAATACCTGCACACATACATCGATTTTGTTGTTCTGTGGCTGCGTTTTCTAACAGACTAATTTACTTAATTACAATTTCTTTGGAGCTTTCTGTCAGATGATAAGGGAAGACAACTCCTACCATGTCCCTGCATATAGTAATGAAGGTTCTCTTGAAGAGAATGCAGAACTGTGTGAGGGTACTGGTAGCAAACGTGTGTTTCTCAATATAGCCTGAATCCTGTATGAAAACACAATATAACAAAAGGTGGGTGGGTCAGAGAGAGAGGAAGTGTAAACAGCTGGATTTTGTGTACAAGTGCATCACTCACATTATAACATTGGGAGGGACAAGATGTTGTGGGGTCATTCTTGTCAATGGAGTTCTTCTTGGTCTCATCGGAGCACAGGCCTCCCTGGACAGCCTCGAAGAGCACAGGATTCAGATCACCATACTCTCCTGAGGCAACCTCAATTACTGCCAATAGAGAGAGAGAGTGGAACTCATACACATGTTGACAGATGAGCTGAAAGATGTAACTCACTAAATAAATTGACATTATTCTCTTACTCACTCTGTGTACAACATAATAATCTATAAATAAAGGTGTCTTAGATACTTCCATCTTTACATTTTGCTGGCTCTTGATTGTTATTGTATAATACTGATATGGATGCTTTATCCTCTCTGCTGCCCTCAGCAGCTGTGAACACTTTTTACTCACAAATCAAAAGTCACTTTTCTATAAACCCAGAGGAAACCCAAGATGAATTAGCTTCCAGGGTTGGCCTACAATTTGACAACATGACTGTTGAAGCGACAGTTTTGTAGCATAGCCTAAATATGACTGATCTCATGTGAGTGTACATAATTTTAAACATACTGAGTAAAACCAGTAGTCATTTCATTAATAATTCATAATAACACTGACAAACTATAGTAAATCTGACAGAAATCTTCAAACTAAAGTTTTAAACAAAAGATGTCATATTCTCCTTCTCTCTCTCTCTCTCCCTTTCTCTCTCTCTCTCTCTCACTCTCACTCTCACTCACAAACACTCATAGTGGACCTACTAAAGTCTGCTGGGTTGTGGTATGTTGGGCAGTGGAGTCCAAGGTTTTTCAGGTAGGGGATTAGGTATGGTACCGTGCCTTTATAAATGCACTGACCTTGACTCAGAATGTAAAGCTATAAAGAAGAACAGACAGAGTTCTTACTGCATTAACACTGAAGAACATTAACACCTATACACACTTTATGCATATACGCCCCCAAACAATTGTTTTTATAGTTTTACCATTTTAGACAGTAGCAGTTAAAGAGTAAATTCAGAATTTACCTTGTCAAACATCTCAAAGAGTTTAGCACTGGGCTGGTGGATGGTACAGATAATAGTTCTTCCTCCCTGAGCCAGAGATTTCATTAAAGACACCACCTGGAAACAAGACGCACTGTCTAGACCACTAAAACACACACACACACACACACACACAGAAACAGACATACATCCACATTTGACAAACTTAAAAGAACATGTTTTGTAAAACAGCACTATTACCGTAAACATTCAATATTTGTCTTCAAATATTGGAAGGATTATGCCTAATTTTGTTGCTATGGATACCTTGTGGGTTCATCAAAGAACATGACAGGGGGGTTATTGACCAGCTCCTGAGCAATAGCCAGCCGTTTACATTGACCTCCTGACAGAGAGATCGTACGAGTGTGGGCACACTCCTGCAGTCCTAATGCTGTGAGGATTTCATTCACCTGTCACACATGATATTCATGCTTTAACTAAAACAACCATAATATCGCCATGTAGCTTCGTATTTACTCTAGATTCATATTTGATATTCACTTACATAATACATACGTACATTTGTGTGTTGTCACAAGTGCACTGATGAACTTACCAGTTCTTTCTTCACCTCCATATTTTCATTAAGTTTGAGGTTAGCTGAGACCTACACAAAACAAAGAAACATTAAATTAATCAACAAGGCTGGCTGAAGACCCTCGGCTGAACACTTCATGTGCACACACACACACACACTCACCATCATTGCCTCCCGTGTTGTAAGGTGTGGCAGTAGCATGTCATCTTGCATGATGTAACAGGACATTTTTCTGAAGGTGCGGAGGTCACGGGGTCGTCCGTTTACCAGAATCTGACCTTTCATGCCCGTCTCTCTGCAGAGAGAGAGGGATACAGGGACTTTATGAATCTTAGTGAATGTATAAAATGAAAGACAGAAATAAAAATGTATTTATGCATATTCCTTCTCTCCCAATGAACACAAACATGCATGCTCACCTGTAGCCAGCAAGAATGTTCATAAGGGTGGATTTGCCGGCCCCTGAGGGCCCCATGATTCCAATTAGTTCCCGACTGCAGAACTTTCCAGAGAGACACTTCAGAAGGGCCTTATATCCTGTAGGAAACAATTTGAGTACATGATAAATATTGTGTTTTATAACAGTAACCAGCTTGCTATCTTGCACAACAGAGGTAGTTAGCAACAAACAGCGACTTGATAATATACCTCAGTGCCTGTGAACATTTTACTACCCAATTCCAATGAAGTACTTTGAATTTGTGCACAGTATTTAAAGTATGTTAATTATACAACACAAGAATAATAATAGCCTTTAAGTGACTTCCAATAAAATTACTAAATCACTTATGATTAAATAATAATCCACATGTGGTAAATTTATGCCAAAGGGGGTAAACTGCTCAATTAAATCCAGGCATTAAACTTTCATCTCGAAATTTGCATAGTGCAGAGTGTAATATTTACATACATTTACATTAAACACATACACTACAAACTATTAAACATCAACTTTCCTATAGCCAAGCACACTATAATGTACAGTAGAACTGTTACTTAATGTGGGTAGCAACATATTGGCATTAGTTGAATTAATCTTTTTCCACATAACTACATACCTTCAGACAAATATATGTGAGCACTTTATATAGACCCCTTGATGAATGTAGATGGACCAGGGACCCCTGTCATATATTGTATACAAGTGAGTTTTGCATCCTAAGTCTTATGTAAGGTGTATACCTGTAGTATATAAATTAATTTGCATACTTTGCTTTGATGCTTTCATTGCAAACATATTAAAATAATCATTATAGATGTACAGAGTAATATAATTCTATATGACCTGTTTATACAGTAGTGGTAGTGAAACATTTAGCTGAACATTTACCTTTAAGTAACATTGAATTGTTTAACACAAGATTAAACAATAATGCCGACCCTTTCTGTGGAAGACCCATGTGTGTGAGTCATACATTCTTATCTCTGAGTCTATTATCTCTGCCTTAAAAGGGAGACAGGAATTTGGGCTGCTACTGCAGCTCTTTGTCTGCCTCTTGCTTGTTTATGTGGCATATTTTGTCCTGCCTTTTCTCTTTAATCTAAAAAAGGCTCTTTAGGGCAAGTCACTCCACTTAGCGGCCATATGTATAACGCCCCCCTGGGCAGCTATTTCTATTCACGTTCGTATAGCTCCTATCCTGATATAGTGTGATAAGGGCATACATCAGCTAGGCTGCATATGCATGACCCATCTCTAATATAATATCTCTGCATGTCTCTATATTTAATCAAATCTATGAGTCATTATTGAGGCTATCTAATTACTCTCTCTCTCTCTCTCTCTCCCCCCATGTCAATCTCTCTAAGAGAAATTAAATGTAAGTGATAGAAAAGCAAAAGTGAGAGATTTCTCTTTGCCCTGTAACTTCCTGTATGCTACTCTGCATTCCAATGATGTAGCACTGAGATGTGAGTGTGTACTAATGCTATTAACTCATTCACAAATTATATGCTCTGCATTCTTAATGTAACCAATCATTAGATATTCGTATTCAGATGTTCCTGCATGCTGAGACGTGTAACCTAAGCTTGAGCTGAACTGGGATCAGTCTGAAAGCATCCGAGCATATTTCTAAAGCATTACACCTACAGAGTGAAGTGTTGAGGGATTTCTCAAAGGAAGTTAGTAGTAAAAGTCTGTGACTACAGGGTGTCCCATAAGGCCACAATATGAAGCTTTTTCACAACCCACAGGATAAAGCACAGAATCACATTCAGCAATATAGTGAGCTAGTAAAGAGCATAAAGGTGCCATCTGTATACAATAAAGGTGCTGAATGCAAACTGAATGAAATATCTGGTGTATTAAGAAGATAAGTTCAGAGCCAGTCGTCAAATAGTCACAGAGCAGATTGCTAGCAGCCGTGGGCATTACCCATAACCCCCATGTCTATCACTGGATTTATCTGCATATGTATTGGTGTTGAAAAACATCTGTGTCAGGCGGCTATGCCAGACCCCACAAGGCTAACATCCAAAACCATCCATGTTTATGACTCAACACATTGCAGAATGACGACGGAGAAGGAGAAGCAGCGAGGGGGAGAAACAGAATGGAACAAGAAATTGCCGTGAGTTTATGAAGATAAAACATGACAGGAGTCCAATGAGAAAGACAGAGTGGGGGAACAAGAGCTAGTACATTAGAAAAATAGAACAACAGAGGCGGATCAATAAAGATGAGAAGCTCAGAGAAGGAGTACGGGGGAAAGAGGCATTATGACATTATAAGGGAGGGGGGTAAAATGGTTGAAAAGCCACACAGCTTATACCCATTTGTCAAAAACAATACAATCAGCCTCTAGTGACATACATTTTGAGGCTCAGGGTCAGGGCAGTACTTACATAGGACAAACATGCCCTTCACTAAAATGTCTCCCACATGCCTACATTACATTTACTGCAAAAACACGCCCTTATTATTTAGTAAATGTACTGTGTAATTTACCAGAAATGTAACTGAATGATAAATGAAATGACAAACTAGCATGCAGTCCAATACATTTGCAGTATTTCTAAAATACACTTTTGTCAAATGTTAAGAAGCTTTTCTTTCCTGATTGTTGAAAATTGCACATACTCAATGTGTAGTATAATGCAATGTAAGTCGCTTTGGATAAAAGCGTCTGCCAAATGCCTAAATGTAAATGTAATGTAAATGTAAGAAGCTAGTTAGCAAAC
Organism: Botia almorhae; assembly: GCA_036877575.1. Taxonomy (NCBI): domain Eukaryota; kingdom Metazoa; phylum Chordata; class Actinopteri; order Cypriniformes; family Botiidae; genus Botia; species Botia almorhae. Next base: position 38,686 of record JAZGTJ010001993.1, read on the forward strand.
CACATGCATCTAAAACACAACAAGTATTGGTCTTTAATATCGCAATAAATTAAAAGGAAATGGGGAAATTATATATTTGCATAAAGCCACATAGACCCTAAAAACAAATTGTTGGACAACTGTGTCTCATTTCCAAAGATGAGAAAAATATAAAACTTAATGAGACTTAAATTATTCAGTAGCAAGATATATCTCAAGCTGCTGACACATAAATTGCACATAAAAGTTTGTTTCACAACAGATGGAACAACAGAGGGACAGTATAATGAGGTATGAGGTAATAATGAAACAATGGAATATTAATATATGAGCTGCTGTACGGTAGAACTAGAGAACAGCATAATGAGGATTAGGAAGGATGCCATATAAGGACCATATATGAGTTCAGACGCTGCCTGCCACCAATGTAATAGAGAACATTGCTGCATGACTTAACCTCTTACAGTGCGCATGTGCTGAAGATCGTATGAAACTATACAGCATGTCCGTCCTATGTGTGTGCTCTGTTTGCACCATGTGTGTGCATATCTGAGTGTGTGTG
>JAZGTJ010001994.1:0-47050 GCA_036877575.1 Botia almorhae
CAATGTTTAGGGTTTCTCAGATTCACATTTGCACGTACCAGCAATTACGACAAATTTAAGAGGAAATTTAATAATTTTATATTGAAAGTTTTAAATTGGTTTAGAATTTGTGGATGAAATACAATATAATTTCTCTAACTGTAAACAAAGTATCAAAGTTCTTTCAAGACAGCACAGTAAATAAAGAAACTGTTAATGAATTTGATGTGGAATTCAGGGGCGCCGCTAAGGGGGGGAAGTTAGGACAATTCTAAGGACCCACGCCCTTTAGGGGCCCCCAGAGATCTGCTTTATTAGTAATAACACTACTAGGGGGGCCCAACCTCATATTTAGTCATAGCGCCCAAAATTGCGAGTGGCGCCCCTGGTGGAATTTTTGTCATTTATAGGTTCCAGATCTATTTAATGATGTTTGTTGCATAGTTGCAAGTTAATTTCCCCATTTGTCATTGTGAGGGGATCGTGAGGTGTACACTGACATTGTTTGCTTTGGATTGTTGGCTTGCTTGTCCCCTATAATCACCCTAAATCACCCTTTATCCATGTGTTTAGAAGAATATTGACTTCGAGTCAGATGTTTCTCGTCTTTGACTTTAAATAGTGTGTGTTCAGATGTCCTCCAGTGCAGTCAAATGTTTGACACGTTCAACCTGTGGTCAAGGCTTTTTTGGGGTATGATATGATTTGAGACTGTGTAAAAATAGCTTTCAGCTTTTGTATTTTACACCACCTCTCAACCAGTACGTGGGTCCAGTGTGGCTTCCTGCTCCACCTCTGGTGTATTTCTGCCTCCTCTCATCTCTAAACCATACTTTACAAAGTCACCAATTTCATAACTCTAATTAAACATTCCATGTCGAAAGCATACGCTTGTGGAATTCCGACACAAACAACGACATTCCTAAACCAGGCCAGCTGCTTAGAGAAAAATCGTGTTTAGTGAAAGTTTTACTTGGCGAGCCAAAATCGGCTACTTTTATATGGATGATTGGTTTATTTTGAAATGTTACTGCACGTGTTAGTTTGTAATTATGCGTGTTTGTTATCATGGGTCATTAATTATCCTCCTGTATAGAAAACCATCTATTCGTGTTGTGTAGTTTATTATAACTGGTCAATGCTAATCATCGCGAGAGTCTTTGTTTATTCATTTTTGCGTCTGCTTTGAACTCCAATTATTTCTAAGCCTGGTGACCTGAATGGCTCGCCTGGAGTTTGGGAATCTGACCCCCAGAAGACTGCAGCCGCATGGCCAGTTAGTGGAGGTGCTAATTGGCCCCGAGGGCTTACGGAGCACGATATCAGATAGAGCCAGATGCAGACCAAAGCCAGGCCTGATGGTGCCGTTGTTGGGTGTGGGTCAGCAGGGCACTGGGGCTTTTAGTAGATAAATAAGCAAGATCCCCACAGAGTGTTCCTGATAGCAGTGAGTTCATTCCAGGACAAACCTATCCTGAGACATAAATGGTCAGTGGATATAACAGGCATTTTCCCGGAATGCTAATTTACGCGAATTGCACGGACCAACCTGGGTTTGCTTTGCTAGCACCAATCCTATTAATCCAGAAAATAGTGCAAGATGTATACACTCCTATATACTATCTTACCATGTGTTACCTGGGAGTCGAACCCGTGACCTTGTTGTTGCAAGTACTATCAGTCCACACATGAGTGTAGCGTGTGTGGGACTTGGGAAGACATATGGGCCCATTAACCAGATCTCAGTGCTGACAGCAGCCACTAAAAAAGGAACACGGGGCTTCTGATGGATTACAGAGAAGCAGAGATGTGAGATCACATCCCCTCGACCTCATTTAGTTGTGTCTGTAAAAGTCCATGTAAAAAGGAAAGAAGAGTCTGTTGGTCTGGTTTAGAGAAGCACGTCCAGCTAACAGGGAATGTGCTCAAAACGTTGGCTAATGTTCTCTCAAAGTTATCAAAAACATTCTCGCATTCTCTAACGTTTGCAGAACTTTTATTAATGCTATATATGATGTAATGTAATATATGAAACGTTTCGAAAAGTAACTGAATTAAAAAAGTTTAAATGTCATTCTTATAACCAAGAAATAATGTTAATACAGCGTACTAAAAAAGTGGACATAACATTTTTTATGTTTTGGAAATTTTTGGGAAACATTCTTACAACCTTAAATTGTTAGCTGGATTTGCTTCATTATACCAGAGCAAGACAGTTTGACAACTTTGTGCCATTTTCACTATATTCTTACAGTATTCTCAAAACGGTATGTATTAACTAAATTACTTTTTTTATTAGCTGACTTTGTTTCAGATCAACAATGAGGTTTTAAAACAGGAAGTTGAAAAAAAATCCAGTAACTTACACGACTCTCTGAAGAACTTTATTCTGATTGACCAGGAGCATTTCTATATTTATTTCGAATATTAGTCGTGTGTTGGTAGGAGGATGTACAGTCAGCCGGTCATTATTACTAACAATCACAATTATCCCTTATTATGGTATTAAGATAACTTGTTTGTCTCCCTGTGGGGACGCATTTGAATAATGTTGACGTCTGGATTTATTCATGATTGTTCTGAAAATATCCTGAGGAGAAGTGTGTGTGCTTTCTGGCTCTTTGCATATTTATGAGTCTTTTTCACGTGCACCTGAGGCTTTAAGTGCAAGCTGATAGTTGTTAAAGTGCAAGATTTATGAAATGCTGATGGATATTGGATTCAGTGTGCAGGTGAGCTGCATTAACAGTGTGTGCTAATATTAAAATATGATGTATTATGGATCTATCTATATGTTTTTGGCCAGCCTACACTTTATGATGTTCTTGTTGCATCAACTATATAGTATCCTATATATTATATATAGTAGTCTATATAGAGGAAAATATCCATATGTGCCAATTCAGTAAATGGAAGAATATTTGAAAATATCTCCACGTCATCAGTCTGAAAAAGCAGGTGCTGTTTGACACAGTCGTTGATGTAGATGTGCTAACAGTTAACAGTCCCAGAATGTTGGCTAACATTCCCAAAAAGTTCTTCCAAAGTTATTAAAAAGACATTTTGCAGTAATGTTAGTAGGTTTATATATCATACATCAAAAAGTGTTCCTAAGTTTGTACATAATGAAAAATCCGAAAAATTAGTTTGAATAACATTCCTAAAACCAAGGAATAAGGTTAATGCAACGTCTAAAAAACGGAATGTTTTCTAGAAAATTCCTAGGTTTTTGCTACTTAATGAAAACTTCAGCGAAACGTTCTTACAACCTTGAATTGTTTGCTGGGGTTCAAGCTACTTTTTGTAAATGAAAACCGTTTTGGTGCCGCGCATCACCTTTAATTTATGATTCATTAACTTTCATTAACTTCCTTTCTGCAGGATGAGAAAGCATCTCTGTCCACCATCTTGTTTTCTTACTGTCCCTCATACCGAGAGAGTTGAAGACAGACTGAGAAGTATAGCAGCTCTGTGTTGCTGGATCAGTTATTTATTCAGCAGAGCACAACGGTTTAGAGATAGTGCAAACCGTTAGGCTAACACAGAGACCAGCAGTGACTCCGTGTGTGAGGTTCTTGTTTCAGATGAAAGAGGGTCTTTCTTCAGCGGCTGTACAACAGAAGGTGTCGCGTTAAGAGACGCTCTGTCTCCTAAACACACTCAGGGAAATATACTTCCTCCGGGGGCTCGATAAAGGAGGCGATCTGGTGCGCTATATCGCTGTTGATTCCCGCTCTGATTGCCCTCAGATGTTGAAACTGTTTTTATTCCAAAATACAATTGTGTGTGTATGTACGCCACTGAAAATATTTGTTTTGTCACATTAATACCTTGTTCTTTGTAAGATTTGTTTTATGAAATAACAGATGTTTTGTGTAAGCCGCTCATTCTGGGAATTTTCTTCACAGGAGAATCCACGTTTGTTGATGACCACGGGCCCCCTGTACCGAAAGTAAGTGTTTTGACCTGTCAAGCTCTTCATTTCTCTCTTGTTTTCCTCCTCCTCACTTGAACTGGACTTAACATTCCTGTCCGCCATTTTCCTGTTGTTTTAACCTTCTCCTACAGGACGGGAAATCATTCCGAGAAATTGTGTTTTGGTGTATTCTCATTTCCTGAGATTTGACAGTGACAGGAAGGTCAAACACTCTGACACACACACACACATAAACATTTACATTTAAAGATCTCACGAATGGTTGACGAACATCGTTTTGTTTCCTGTGTTTATGTATTTCCTGTTGAAACAGGAAGCGGGACATGTCAGAAAGTTTTTCCTTTTTTAAATAGTCAATTTCCTTTTCTTGAAATAGTTAACAACCTTTGTTTACATTTAGTCTCTGTTTACATTTTGCTCGTCAAAATCATGTTATTGCAAGTTGTCGGTTGGTGGTATTTATAACTTGGGGAAGAAAGATTCCTCTTCTTGGAAGCATATTATCGGAAAAAAATGTGTTCATGTCCTTGAATACCAAATGTGTCATCAAAATTATGGTCAAAATATGACCATAATATGACCAAATATCAAAATATGTGTATCTGCCAAAAGTTTTTTGTATTAGGAGTGCACACGCATATAGAAAGCTAACAGACATGAACTAAAAGCAACATGTGATTTCATGAGGTCTTCAGGGTGTTTGGCAGACGTCGTATGCAGAATGACAAACATTGTTTTAATTTTTTATGTATAAAAATTGCCATGGTCAGCAGTTAGTGAACAAGCAATTGTTCTTTGAAAGACATCTGCTAAGATACACACACACACACACACACACACGACTGCTCATCTTATTGGCACTTCTACAAAGGGAGGACAGCTCTGTTTGTATTTCTACAGGCAAGAGACAGAGAGGCATTGAATGAGTGGAAAGCTTCGTTTAAAGAGACAGACATAGTCTGCAGAATAGGTTAAACTCTGCAGAAGACAAAAAATGGCTTTATTTCATAATAGTAGGGTTGAGGCCATCACTGTGGTCTGTCTGTGGTTTTAGAAGAGACTTGTTGAAAAATGGGTCATTATATACACATGTTATAAAACACAGTAACACTTTAAATGACGGTACCAGAAAGACAATATGCACTTGTCGCTGCATGTACAGGACAGTATATACAGTTTAAACTGTTTAGATTAGAATAGTTTAGAATGATTTTAACTGTTTCCTGCATTATCAGAATTATAATTATTGTTTTGTGATTTAAATAATCTCTTCGCTACATTTTCCAGTTTCCATCTCTTTAGTCTGTGCGTCTCTGGTATAAACCAAGATCAAGTGATTCAAAAACTCATTCCAGGCGTGCCGAAATGATTCATGGATGGAGTTGGGAATTGTGTTTGTGTGCTCTCATACAGGGCTATAGTTAGGAATCCTGGACCTCGTGACTGTAGATTAGTCCGGGCCCCTTGCTGATGTTCATTGGACCAGGAAATTAAGGGATGGCGCGGGTTCGAATGATCTCTGTTGGACAATTTCCAACAACCTTTCACCCCAGTGGCAAAAATCCTGGTCACATGACTGACGTTTACAGACGAGACAAAAGATGTAATTACATATTTTACAAGTTTGAATCTCAAAGTGGCATCTCGCTGGCCAACTTAAAACCACTAAGTCTTGGTCCAGTGTGTCACAGGTCAAAGATTAAAAAAAACAGTTGTCCTTCGATTTGTTTCTCTTGGTTCATTTGCTGTAACTTTTTGGGTTGTTTTGTGATCAGTTTTGAGTTTCAGTATTGGGCGTAAACTTATTACTGTTCGTTTCATGTCACTTGTCACTAAGCAGTGTTTGTCTTTTAGATTGAGCGGGTAATTGGTGCCATTTACAGAAAGATTTAAATACATTTACTTTAGTTTTAAAAGACAGTATTCAGTTTAATTACATGGTACATAAAACGTTTTTCAACAACTTGACATGCATAATAATAAGCCACTGCTCTGATGCTAGAGACAGAATAAATCAGAGAGGAAGAAATGGTGTTTTTTGATTGTTTTGGTTTTTATTATATTGTGTTTTAGTGCATTATTATAAAATAAAGCCGGGGTGATTTGGACCCAGCGGGATGATAAGATTAATTAAGAGTTTCTTCACCGAACTGTGTAAGACTGAAGCTCGTCTTTGACTCCGAGCCACAAATAGAGACAAAGATGAGATTGTGTGAGCAGCTGTCCGACTCGAACCCCCATGAAAAAAGAGATGGAAATAGAAAGACTCAAACAGTCCAGTGTTGGATTATAATTTTTAAAAAATGTGGAAAGTGATTTGATAAAGGGAAAATTGTTTGCTTAAAACCAAGTACTCAGTTTGTTTCATCTTATGACAAAATATCAAAAAGATCCTAAAACCACAAATAACTTTTTTAGAGAAATTTAGCTGCATATTTATACATTTACATATAATTTTATCATAAGCAAATTTCAAACCAGACAATACAGTCTCACAGCAACTTATAACTTTTGTCCGATGTGGCTAATTTGTATGAATTCATGTGATGTAATTTGGGCGAATTTGTACGATCGGTTTCACCCCAGTGATGATGCGTTTAGGGGCGTAGGTGGAGCTTCATCCTTTGTTTTTTCTAAGTCGTACGTTTCTGTGCGATCAAAATTGAACCAATTCATACGAAATTGGGTTGGGTTAGAAACTTCACAAGTATTTTTTTTTTAAGGTGTCTCGCCAAAGAAACACTCACAGCTAAAAACATATATGCAAGAATGTGAATACAAACACGCAAAGTTTATGTATAGAAACACATCCAGACCTTATTCTACACAACAGTGTACATAAATACACCCAGCACTTAGCTCAAAGTCACATAGAATATACAGTAGGCCTGCGTTTAACAGCAAAAAGTTAAACATTTGGAAAATATGACTTCCTGAATGTAAAATGTAACAGTTTAATGTGTGCATATATATAAATCTTACCCCATTTCACCAGAACCTTCTTGTAAATCTAGACTACATTCCTGGGTAATAATATTTTGTGTGGATCACTTCTGTTTGAAAGCCTCAGTTTATGGTAAACTCCCTCATAGTTACTAAGAGACCCCAAGCCAGCAATGATAACAACCAGTTTTAACATTTCGCAGCTGTGAAAAAACAAGCCCAGCCTCTATAAACACAAAAACTCTGGACAGAAGTTTACAGATTCAAGAAAAATACACTTCTTGCTGCCTCGGATAACACAATACACACACACGCACACACACACAAGCACAAACAAACTACAAGATACAACAACAGTGTCAGAACTATAACAACAGTCGCACCACATGTACTGTACTCTGAGAAGTGGATAAATTACAGCCTAGCCAACAGAGAATGTTCTCAGAACGCTGGCTAACGTTCTCTCAAAGTTATCAAAAATGTTCTTTGAAGTAACATTAGTGGAAATTAGATGTTCATTATATGTCAAAAATGTACCAAAATGTTATTCTTAAGTTGTTAGTGGAAGGTTTTAAAACGTTACAGAATTAAACAAATGTTTGAGTAACGGTCTTATAAACAAGAAATGACATTAACCCAACGTCTGTTTTAAACGTTTCTAGAACGTTTCGTGTACTGTACTGTGCCTATTAGGGGATATGTTACAGTTTATTGCATAATGGAAGAAGGAAAAACACGCGGGCAGCCATTTCCTCATAGTGTAGTGATGAGGTGACAGATGTTTATGGAAAAACTAATGAAATATAGAAGTGTGATTATCTTAATATTACTCAATGGAAGATTGAGGAAGAGTGAGCGAGGGCTGAGATGAATAGAGAAAGAGAGGAATGGAGAGAGGCTGAAGGAAAAAGGGTGAGGAAGAATTAGCAAGCCAGCTGGGCTCAGACAAGGCCCCTTGTGTGTGTGTGTGTGTGTGTGTGTGTGTGTGTTTGTGTGTGTGTGTGTGGATGGGAGGTGAAGAGAGGGCATTCTCTGTGAACCTGAACAGTATTTGTTATTTTGGCAGAGAGCTCAGCTCTACACTTTAAGCACGAGACTTATACGAGAGAGATAGAATAATAAGAAAGGCAATGAGGGGCAAAACAGGAGGGGGTCTTGTTTCGGCATGAACAGGGGAGGGCGTTTACAGGCTCTAATAAAATTAATAGTGACTGTTGGCAAAATGCCCCCAGTGCTGAACCTGCCTGCAGAAGATCTACAGTTCATATTATCACACACACACACACACTATCAACAAAGTTTATTAATATTTTCCACATTTCAGAATAACAGTATCAATCATCCGAACCATGGAATTACACAAATGGAAATTTGGAAGTTGGAAAAAATGTTAAACTATCAAAAAGATCTACAAATCAAAATAAGCTCCTTAAGTAGCCACTCCTTTCCTAGATTAGATCACGGCACATTCCGGAACATTCTGTTACTTAACTGACCCATCCAACTCATCCATTTAATACACTAAAAATAAAGCATTAATAATTCATGGTTTTGGTGTTGATATGTAGTAGACACGATTTAGATTTGTCTGCAACATAAATATCAAGCATTTAAGCATACCCCTTTACATGTAAAGGTTTTTAGGTCACAGTGTATACTAAAAAGGTTTTTAGTATACACTGTTAACTTGCGCACTGCTAGTGTACAGAGACTCGCACAGATTTCAATGCAAATGTTTTTCTCTCAGAAGCATTTCTCATATACATGGAGACAGAAGCAGTTCTGCAAACTTCATTTCCATCCATGCAAGGCACTGGCCCACAGGCTGTTCCATTCCACCTTCTACACTGAATATTCATCCAGGAATTCACAAATTTCCTTTGACTCATTTGTAAAGACACATTGAGTGGCTGGATACTGGAAGCTTGTAGATTTGAGCACCACACGAGTAATTCATGAACTATTCCCATTGTTTCCTTGATTCCTTGACAGTTTACCTCAGGTTAATTCATGGATATTGTTACTTTAATGATGTAAAAAACAGTTTCTTTGTTCCTTTCCTCATTTACTTCTTCAACTATGTATTTCTGTGTGTGTGTGTGTTCTAAATAAATCTAATAGACTTTAATGTTAATTTTTCTTTTCTTTCCTCACTGACTTTCTTCCTTAACCATGTAGTTCTGTGTGTGTGTGTGTGTGTGTGTGTGTGTCTTGTTTTTCCACCAATGTCCCCACAATGATGGTGAAAGTACCCACAAAGCATAGAAACTTAATGTGTGTGTGTGTGTGTGTGTGTGTGTGTGTTTCTAGGTGCTGCCATTTCCAAGTCAGGTAATCTACAACAGAGTGGGCAAGTGTGGAAGTCGGACGGTGGTCCTGCTGCTGAGGATTCTGGCGGAGAAACACCAGTTTAACCTGGTCTCCTCTGACATCCATAACAAAACCAGACTCACAAAACATGAGCAGGTCAGTGGATGGGTGAGTGTGTCTGGGTAAACTAATGAAGAAGCTGTTGAGCACGCTAAGATGCAAAGCATACAAAGATGAAAACTTGCTGATGTCATTAAACGAAGTTGTTCGCCAAGGGAAATGCTCGCTGGACGCCAGCGGCAATGAAACACATCCGAATGGCATTCATTGTGGAGAACAACACACACTTTCTTCCTTTGCGGAAAGGAAAAGAAAATATTCGGTCATCCCTCTTGGGCAGAGACAAGCTGCCACACCTTCTCACAGCGAAACTCAACCTATGAAAGCCTTAAATAAACTCTGGTAATTAAATAACGCTTATATACATTTGTTAAGAGTAGAGAGAGTGAGAGAGTTGGTGCGATCATAAACTTAAGTACAGTCTCAGTTCTGTCTGGACAGTGGAACTTTTCAGAACCCCCGGAATAAATAATTTTATGAGTGATACATATGCATAACTTTTGGTGAGTAGGTTGGTTTGGTGTAAACACTCAAAAGCTAATATTAAACGTGTGTTTACAGCGGTCAGAATATCAGAACCCATGAAGGTTTCATTGCCGTCACTTAAGCAATAAAGACTAACTGTTTTGTGTGTGTATGTGTGCGTGTGAAAGAGAGCGAGAGATTGGAAAACATGATAATAAAAGAGAGCCAAAATGATTCTCAGTGTTTTTAAAAAAATAATTACTACATATTTCGTATATGTATATTGACATATGCTGTACATATCAAATAAATATACAAGACATACAGATCCAATGCCTCTTGCACACAATCTGTCAGTACTGCCGACTGTAAATGATTGACAATGTTAAGCCTTAGATATATAAATAAAAGTTACATGTATGTAAAAGTGTAAAGTAAGTGTATGTAAAACATTTACATATAAACATATAAACATTAATTAAATTTGGACTACAACAACTGTATTATACTTCACTACAAAAGAAATACTACTGTTATAGAATAAGTAGGTGTGTCAAAACGTTTGACTGGTTACACGCACACTTTGTTTATTAATGATTTGGCTATGTAAACTCTTTGTACTGCCAGTAAAACCAGTTAAATCTTAAACTACCCAATAAACAAGAGTTTAGCATCTTGTTTACATGGGAGCATTAAAACACAAGCAAAGTTTAATCATTTAATAAACCGTTTAATGCTTTATTTCAGCATTGTTTGGGGAATTGCTAATTATCCCATTGGCTCCGTTCATTATTATTTAGCATAGCTTTCGCCATAACTTTATTTTAACTTTATCTCCAGTTGTTGTTTTCGTTGGCCGACAGCTTTTGATTATGACTGATTACCTGCAGTATTAGTGGGCTGGAAGCATCTGCTGGGTCTCCAAACAAACTATAATATCTCTACAGTATAAGATCATAAAACTCCCATTTAGTGAAGAAGGTTTCGGTTTGTGTACAGAGAATGTAATCTGTGTATCTGTGTTTAACGGCCTTTTCCTAGAGACAAGTACAAATTAATAGTCTCTTCATTAAAGGATCGTAATGATTGCATCAAAATGTGATGATGCAGATCGAGTCCTAAAAGTTTTTACCTCACACAAGGGAGGAAGTGAAGTAAAGAGGTCAAAGGTGAACTTTTTTGTAATATGTTGCCTCATTGGACACATCCACCAAAATTGTTGTTGTCGCTCATGCCCTAGAAATTGCCATTTCTTACTGGAAATGAATGAGTTTAAGACACTACAAAATTTCAGACAGTATATAAAGCTGTATTTGTTTCAGGTACATGTGCAGTGAGCCCAATTATATAACGTTTAGCAAAATGATGCACTGAGTCTCATGTTATTCCTTCATTTCCTTCTGTTCGGACCTGTATAATTTTAATTAGCTTCAGGACAACAAACCAGCGACTGCTTACTCACATAAGCACATAACCTAAAGTGTTGCTTATGATGTGGCCTCACCAACACATTATATCATTACTTTAGCGGTACAGTGCCGGCCATCTGTGTGCCCATAGCAGCCTGTACAGCACAGGAAATGACCTCATTAAGGTGATGTCATTACCACAGGCCTGTATGGGCACTTAGCTTGTTTGCTTTGGCTTTGGCTTTTTGTTTGATAAAAGATGTGTAACAGGAGCTTTGGGCTTCAGCAAGGCCAGAGCGTCTTACACTTGTTACAGTGTTTGATGAGGCTGGCTGATGGGGATGTGGGATGAGAAAGGACGAGATGAAAAGAGGTTGGAAACTTTTGAAGCTTATGGACCTTAGTCAGGATAGAATCAACAGTATGTTAGATTTGATGCAAATGAAAACAAGGCTATGAGGAATACACATCCCAGCTAACAGTGGATGTTCTTAGAACGTTGGCTAATGTTCTGTAAAACTTCTCATAAAGGTTAAAAATTTCATGCGTTAACGCTAGTAGAACATTTTAATGTTATATATCATATATATCAAAAGCGTTATTCAAAAGTAGTTAGTGGAACATTTTAGAAACATTACAGAATTAAAAATGTTTGGACAACGTTCTTCCTAACGTTACTACTATCTAAAAATTGGACATTTTGAATGTTTCTAGAACTTTTAAAACAACATTTTAAACATTTTGTTAAAAAAAAACGTAACACTCACAAAACACGCATTAAGTGTGAACAGACTGTGTGCTTCTATTACACACAAAAATTAATTTCATGTATGGTGTCAGTTTTGACTTTGGTCGTTGTTAAGAGCTTAGAAGCTGCATTGCAATGCCCCTCTCCACTGCATATGATGTTATCTGGTATAAGAAAAGTTTTAAGTTATGTATGAGACTATAACATCAGAGCTGACTGTAGCTCCAGCTGTTCCACATTAAGAGACATTAAAGTAATGAGACGTCTGCCTCATCAGGTGACCGGTTAACTTTCCACTGTACTAGTAGTACCATGCATGAGAGGAATGTTTTCCTTGTGTGCGATATAACTCTGTCAGAGAAATAAGTTATGTTCAGGGTTTTTTTCTGTGGCTGATGAAATAGTTTTTCTCGTGTGTGATCTGGTTGATTTTATGCTGGTTAGATTCAGAGTTATTAATCTCTTCATGCTCTAAGGACTAATTTGGTATGTAACTCATCAGTCTGTGGGAGTTTACTGTTGCTGGTTGAAGAGGGACTCTTGAAGGGTTATGTAATGTGTGTGTTTGATCTCTGTTTATTTGTGTCTCGTTTGTTTGCCAGGTGGAATTGATGAGAAACATCAGCACGATCCCTCAGCCTTTTCTCTACACGAGACATGTTCACTTTCTCAATTTCACAAGGTAAGCAAATCGGGAATTATTTATGGGAATTTATCCGATTAGGTCCGAGTTCAATTCCAGGCAAACTTTGTTTGTTTGTCATTCAATTAATAGAAGACACAGCGCTCATTCTGTTGGTCTCTTTCTTTCTCAGGTTTAGAATAGATCAGCCTGTCTACATTAACATCATCAGAGACCCCATTAACCGCTTCGTGTCAAATTACTTTTTCCGACGTTTTGGGGACTGGAGAGGAGAGCAGAATCACTTGATCCGTACGCCTCAGATGAGGGATGATGAGAGATATCTGGTCAGTAGTTCTCTCAGTCTCTTCTCCCGCTAGTCTGTTTGGATTTCCCACTTTGTCACATCTTTGAATTTTAGTGTTTGAATTTTGTGTTCCTTAAAATTCAGACACTTTTATGTTACAGATTTTTGCTATTTGAAAATGCCACGTTAAAAGTGGCCTGGAAACTTTTTACAATGGTTTATTTTTGCTACTCTTGTCAGTCTTAAAATATGAAAATCCATCATAAAAAATAATTCTATTTTAAAACTATGATAACCTAAACAGAGTGAAATAAACGTTTCTACAATCGTGGCTTTATTTCCTGCATCTGTATAAGTTTCTTTGTGCATTTGTGCATTTTAAAATGCTTGAATCAGTTCCTATAAGGATACAACAGTGCTCAGTGATGTGAGCTTTCAGTCTGTACAACTCCGAACAAAAATGTGTCTGTAAATGCTAGCGAGTTATATAAGACGAGTATAATTTGCGTATGTTTAATCAGACATGTTTTACTTTTGCACAGTCGGGTTCTGTTGAAAATCAAGTTGTTGCACAATGAGAGTTTGTGAAATTCCAACTGTATGTTTGGAAATTTGTTCAGACTCTTTGAGGTAATGTGTCATAGGCCACAACAATCCCACACTGCAGGCCGAGCGGAATGTTCAGGAACTGATTAGCCATTCCTGCTTTTTTTCACCAGAAGTCAATTGCGATGCTAAATGCTCTTACATCCAGTGGAAAATCAAGGCTGAGGCTCAGGACACGAAAAACTGGCGCTGCTAAAGAGTTACACTAGTTCACTAAAGATGTGACAGAAATATGGCACGAATCTGTTATTCATAAAACATAAATGGCCAGTTTCCCAGACACTGAACATTAACTGGGACTTTTTTAAGCTGCTAGTTAATTCAGTCCAGCCCACGTTCTCTGTTACTCATCCTGTAATCACAGATTAATCTGTAACTATTACTTTTGAGTAACTTAACATGCTTCTTAGGTTTGCATTCGAACACGGACCATCAACCATCTCAGATTTTAAAGTGCGTAACGTTAATATTTCAAACTACATTTTTAACCCCAAATTTTTGTCCTTTTTTGTGTATTTATCCGTGTAATCTAAAAGACAGACACAGATGAACAAGGCCAAAATAACATCTGCAGTTCCCAAACATGTTATGATGGGAACGGGCTTCTCTGGGCTAATGAGAGACTGCAGTGAATATAATCACATTAGACCTTCACCATATAAAACACAACCTCCTTTTAAGATCTCTTTGCTCCTGGAGGCGTGGTTAACCACATCTCTGTTGAGTATAACTGTGGCTTGTGATCTCATGAGAAACACACCTGTCAGCTTGATTTATGTGACTGTAATAGCGCAGCCCGTTTTCATAAGCGAACTTTTAGATGGTTCGTGTCATAATTAGATTGCTGATCTGAGTGGTGTATGTAATTATTATAATCGGTGACATGTCCTGACAAATTCTGCTCCATCTGCATAGACTCGCATAAAATAAAATCTCATGTTTTTATTGTAAATGAAATTTAAGGCTAATCCGGTATTGCTGAGTTGTCCCGTACATACTGAAAAATGTTAGAATAAGTTAATAATGGATGCAGAAGGGGAGGGGCCATGCTTACAATGATGGTGGGGGGCGCTCTTAAATTAGTGATACTCATTTGGTGACAGAAAGATTACAGTCGTATATAGGTTTGTGTGTGTGTGTTTTGATTGAATGTTTGGAGATTTTGGACCAGATAATGAAGGAAACACAGCCTCAAGTGCAGATTATGAGATATCTCATAAAGTTCAAATGTACGTACAGTAACGACGCAGCAGCAATCTCAGTTGTTCTGTGAGGTTTCACCGTAAAAACAATGTTTTTTTGTGCGAGGTAAGCTGGCAGACCTTCAAAGCTGCAGGACCAGTGTGCCGCCCGTGTTTACTAATGACTGAAAACATTAAAAGGTTTACTGTGGGCATGTAGACAGGAAATTGCCCCCTTTAGTGGAACTCACCCAGAATCAGTCTCAATCCACCTTTTCTTCTCTGTTCTCCTCTTTCCTCTTCTTCTCTTTTATTCCATATTATTTTCTGTTCTTCTCTTCTCCTCTTCTCTGCTCTTCTCATATCTTTTTTCTTCTCTTCTCTGTTCTTCTCTTGGATTGTGACGTCCATCTGGATGTAGTTTAGGGGTAAATTGTGATGGCTGTGTTCCTCGGTGCTTAGTGAAATGGCCACCTTGGGACTGAACCAAGAACACAAGGCCAAATAAGTGTGTCACCTGAGCTTGAGTGTGTCCACTCAGACAGAGACCATGCGTCAAAGAGTGCCCGGTTCAACTGCCCGGGACGCTTGCCAGAACCACCAAGTCATTTCTTGTAACTTTAGACTGTAGTTTCGTATACAACTTTACTCTGTCTTCAGTCCCCTCAGCTCAGCAGCATCTTCATCTTGTTTTGAACCTGTTTTTAATTGCTGAACTTCTGGCACAGCTTCAGAGCGTGATCTCTCCATCATCAGGTTTTTCCATAGGTTGCTGAGTAATTCTTGGCCTGTTAGATGATGACATTTTTGTTCCTTTGTACTTCATCACAGACATTTTGCCTTCTGGTTATCTGGCTTTCTGTGCTTAAAATCTCATTTCCCTTTTTACACTCCAGAAAGCCAGCAGAGGCCGAAACAGGACATTTGTTTGTCTTTTAATAGTGGTATCTGTGCATTGAAAGTTCACGGCCGTCAGGGTTGTTTGTGTCTGTGTGTCGCTGGGCGGTCTGGAGATGCAGATCAAGAACAGTAATGCTGTCTTGGCTTTTAGGCTCTATTGAGATACACACAAAGTAAGTATTGTTAAAGGAACTGAGCCTCCTGGAGTTTCACTCCTTTGAAAGAATTGCCAGTTCATCAGCTTGATATTGTCAACAAATGAACACATTTGCCTGAGAGAACTGAATGGGCTGCAGTCTTTCCAGAATGCCGTGCATGTAGGTCTGATTGAATCAGAATATTACATTTTCTAACCGGTTTAGAGGCAATAAGAAAGAGAAAACACTCGCACGTAATGTAAAAGTAATGTAAAAATGCCATTTTAAATGTGAACGTTCTCCAGCTAAAGAAGATCGTTCACAGTACATTGGCCAACGTCCTCTAAAAGTTCTCTGTTGATTAAAAATGTTATTATTAAAATTTATATCAAAACGTAATTAAGTTATTTTAAAACTTTGCAGAATAAAAAAATGTTTGAATAACGTTAATATAATACATACATATAATACGTATATTATATATACTCATACTATATGATGTAAATACTGAAAGTGAAAACCAATTTAAAAGTGAGCAACATACCCAAAAGGATCATAAATCATCTATCAGTGTCAGATGAGCGAATGAAACTGGATGAATCAAGAATATGAATAATCAGAAGTGAAGATAAAAATCTGACAAAAACATTCTTGTATTTAATGTCCAGGATACAGATGTAATAAAAGTAGATTTCTGAAATCTCCCAGACTGAAATGTGTTGCATAACAGCTTTAAGAGATCTTTTCATTTCCCGAATTAGAGCTTACTAATGAAAGGCAGAGAAATCATTTTCATTTGTCAGCTCATACTCTAGCATGTTTAAAAGGCTGTGCTACTGGGAAAGATTTGTGCTGAAATAACAGTGCGTGTTTTTATACCTGCCAGCACAAGGGCCTGCAGACCTCCTGCAGACCCCCAGCTTGCCTAAGCAAGACCCCCAGTTCCTAGACACCTACCTGGGGCTCATGAAAGGAAGGGAGCGCGTGGAGTCCGGAGCCCCATGCTTATGCAGTCTTTATTTAACCTCTGATGTGCGAGAGTTATAGAGGAGGCCGTTAACTTGACAAATTGCCCTCTTTTCCAAATAATGTCAACTTGACCATGTACGCTTCAGCCCGTAATGAGCTAACAAGAAATAAACTAATGCCACATGTTCTCTCTTTTTTATCCGATGTCATTAACGCAACCTTGGCTGCTGAAGGCCATTTTGTTGTTGTTTTGAGGAAACATATTTCGTCCTTGTTTCCATCTCTTTCTCTTCCCTCCCTTTCCCTCAGATTTGTTTCATGTTGCACTACAGTGGAGTTCAAAAGTTGGAGTTCTCTTACGAACATGCATCTGTTGTAATGATGTAATACAGTTTTTGTCCAGTGGAAATTCTATTCTTGCACAGACTCTTCAAGTCTGAGAAAAATCTGATGATCTGTGAATGATATCAGCTGTGCATGTTCTCTAGAACATTGTGTGTTAGAATCGAAGCAGACACGTGTCATGTGTCACGTGACACATGTAAGCATACACATGTCACATGTAAGCATACACGTCACATGTAAGCATACATATGTCACATGACGTGTCTTTCGTGTCTTTCATGCTTACATTTGTCACGTGACACATGTAAGCATACACATGTCACATGTAAGCATACACATGTCACATGTAAGCATACACGTCACATGTAAGCATACATATGTCACATGACGTGTCTTTCACCATTGGTGACGCAGAAATTAGTGATTGCAGAATTTTAATATTTCATATTCATTTGACATCAAAGTTGATAGTTTTCCTAATTCGTAAAACTTTTCATTTTTAGGTTTAAATTAGATTTTGAGTTTAAAATGTCAAATGTGGCCTCAGATTCACTCTGTGTACTGTAGTCTTAAAAATGAAAGGAAAAGCAAAAGCAGAGAGAGAACCGACTTTATTTAGTTTAATTTATGTTTTTATCTCTGGTGATCTTTGATAATGTCTTTTCTCATAATCTTCACCGGTGTAATTACAGCTTGTGGATAATAATAATAGAATAATAGTAATAGAACCTTTGTTATTGTTAATGCATTGGTTTCGGATTGATGACTGCTTTTGTTTGGAAGACTTTATTAAAAATAACCGTCCGTGCTGCCAAATTTTAGACTTCTAAAGGAAAGCAAAGACAATTTATTCAGAGTGTAAGTGGCGCCCCCTTGTGTTCATTAGAATGAATGACCAGATTTTCCCTTTGGATGGCAGGGCAGTATAAAACACACTGTACGTATGATTTATATGTACACTGTAATTTTATTGCTTGTTTTTTGCCATGCGTTTTCTTATTTTAGGCTCTGATTGTTCTGTTTGTCTTAATTCTCAACTACAGGATATTAACGTTTGCATCATGGAAAACTACCCAGAATGCTCTAATCCACGCCTGTTTTACATTGTCCCATACTTCTGTGGACAGCACCCTCAGTGCAGGTAAATACAATACAACGCTGCCTCGGGACAGTGAACAGTACACTGAAATCTGTATGACTATTTAAGATCATTCGAGAAAAATTAAAGACCGCTTTGTTGCTGTGCAGTTTTACAGGCTTATTTCAAAATGTGCAGTTCTCACAAACAGTCTCTTGAATTAAGCAAAAACAGTTGTGTTTTAGTTTTCCCGCTGTTTTTGACTGAACTTTATGACAGGAAAACAAACAGAGAGCCGAATAATTGGCCGTTTTTGTATCTGTTACAGAGAACCAGGTGTTTGGGCTTTGGAGAGGGCCAAACAAAACGTTCTGGAGAATTTTCTTCTTGTGGGGATTCTGGAGGAGTTGGAGGATGTTTTGCTCCTGCTGGAGAGACTCCTACCTCACTACTTCAGTGACGTCCTCACCATCTACAAGAGTCCAGGTGTGTTTATGTAACAGAGGCCAGTTAGTGTGTGAAAACTGTGCAGTGTGTAAAAACTCACTCCTTGATCTCAAGAGGCGCTCTAGCAATGGACATTAGAAGCCGTGGCTTTTGGCCTCCTTGCTGGAGCCCCATACTGGACCAGTTGCCAGTTTGAGCCCCGTTTGGAGCATGTGCGACCAGTTACATTTAGTCAACAACTTTCATATCAAATTAAGTATTTTAATGTTTAAAATGTAATATTTTAATTAAAAAAGTACAATACATAAAAATTACTCTTTCGCTATGTTTTGTGATATAAAAATAATTGCTAGTGGAATTAAAAATGTCATATAACTGATAGTAATTAAAATGTTTTAAACAGCCTCGCTTTCTCTGTGGTTCATTATAATGTAAATCTGATTGTCTCTGCAGCATTCTGGAAGATGGGGAACCTTACGGGCACGGTGAAGAAGCACATGCCCAGTTTTGAGGCCCTGCAGGTGCTTTACCAAAGAATGAAGTACGAGTACGAATTCTACAGCTTCATTCGTGACCAGTTCCATCTCATCAAGAAGAAGATCGGCCTCAAGTCCACCACCCAGAACTCGGCTCATGAACCTGACTTTCTCCGTGAGCTTGCCCTCAGAACCCATGACCCTTTGGAAGAGGAGGAGGAAGAGGAGGAGGAAGAGGAGGTAGGACAAGAAGATGCCAACATCTGGTTGGTTCAGCCCTGAGCGTTGCTATGGATATGAAGGCACGACAGATATCTCATAAACTTAGTGTCTGTACCCAATCAGAAGGTAGAGGCGACATTCCCAGCTGATAATTGGGTGTGTAAAGTGATCCCCGTGTTTTTACGGGACGACCCTTCAAGACACTCAGCCCTTTAAGGAGCACAGGAGGGTCTGGATAGTTTATATATTTAAGGAACCGAATAAAGGCTCGAATTGTGTCGTTTGTATGTTTATAAAAGAGCTATTTCAGAGTTATGGTCATTTCCTGGTGAGATGATACAAGATTGGGATTACAGGGATGTTGCTGGAATATGAGAGTGGTGGGAGGAATTAATTATGGGATTGAAGAATCTGACTGTAACAGTCTGAATCTAGGCAGTATTTCTGTAAACCCGTGCGGAAATGATTTTATCTTATGGCCTCTGGTCCATACCTGGAACTCTGGTGACCTTAGATGAGACGCACCTTCATATATAAACACATTCACAGAATACACAATGGACCTCAAACACGTATGTAAGTCAAAGTGCCAAACCTTAGAAGTGCCGGAGATCACTGCATTAAACCTGGAAGTTGTAAAACTGCTGTTGCTGAAACAAACCCACACACATCAAGAGCCACAAGAGCACAGTGTCATTATCACTCACTTCCTCCTTGGCTTTCAGGAACGTCCTGCAACCCTGTGCCACAATCTCAGCGCTAGTCTTTAATGGAAGGATCTTTTCTTTTGGATGTGTAAGCTGTTGTACAATAAACGAAACCCTTTGAATGTCTACAGGACGTTGTGTCAAATGCAGCACACTGTTCATAAAAACATTTGACGTGTCGTTTTTCGCCCTGCCAGTGCGTCATCTCTTGAGTTGTTGAATGAACGGGGCCCGAATTCTAAACAGAGTTCCCATTAGGTACTTGATGTTGTTAACAAACTGTTTTTTTCATTCAGTGAAAATGTATTTCTCAATGTGCATTGTAAAGCTGTTGGATATCCGAAAACATACTGAATTGAAACCCAGCTTCAAAACGATGTTTAAAGTTTGCTAGTGATTGACTATGAGTACATTCTGAGTACTGTCAAAGAATTTGAGAAAAACAGCAGCTTGACAGCAGGACAAAAATACTAAAGAATGTG
Organism: Botia almorhae; assembly: GCA_036877575.1. Taxonomy (NCBI): domain Eukaryota; kingdom Metazoa; phylum Chordata; class Actinopteri; order Cypriniformes; family Botiidae; genus Botia; species Botia almorhae. The sequence goes on from JAZGTJ010001994.1 coordinate 20,391, forward strand.
AACATTTACAGGAATGTGTTTGTAAATTGCGTTTGAAATGGATTTTGTTTCTGACCTTAAATGATTCTTAGGAAAACCCCATTTTATCCCCATTTTATATTTGTTTATGTTTTAAAATCAACATGCTCCTCAGATCAACGCCAATCCACAAGGTGTGTTCTTGAGGAATGACCCTCGGTCCGCTTGTATTTGTTGCAGATCAGCCTATTTTGGTGCAAAATTAATAATACACTAAACCTTGTGTAACTTTTTATACAAGCTCTTACAGACTTTAATACTTCACATTTAAACTTGGCAGTTAAATATATAGGTGTATGTACTTGTTTTGTGTTAAATGTGGATTTTTATATTGTTTAATTTATTGTACGGTATTATTTTGATGATTACATTCCACGTACGAGTCTCAGGAAAAACAGCAGATATATTTTTGTTTTTTGGCATATAACAGCTGGCAAATGCTTACAACATCTGATAGCTGCAGGATAACCAAGCACAGCTGCAATTTTGGATACAAAAACTGAAAAAAGCTAACATTTCAGATTAACTGCACCTTTACTGGGAAAGCTCTCAAAATAAAAGCCTTTTAACAGCTGTTGTTTGTACTCATTCATGTTATTTTGTATAAGTATTTTTCAAATTATTTTATGGTTACAAAATGTGGAACATTTGCATGTTCATGTATTTTATTTAAGGGTAAATCAAGGGTAAATATAGGGCTGCTACAAATTAAAAGCATTTATGTCGTTTATGAAGGCAATTTACACACGCATATGTGAACACCTGTTATCATAACTGGACTCATCTCGCGATATTATGACCGCGATATTTTTTACAGTTGGCGCGATTACCGGCCCTATTCACGAAATTCCCTCCAAAAATCGTACACTTTTAATTTTACAACAATTTTAAGGCATCCAGAAGAAATGGACGAATAAACCGCCATTGACAAGAACTGATGTTGAGAAAATTGAAGCGTTTACTACCAAAATTACTACCAATTTTGATAAATATGCTGTCCATCTAAGAAGGTAAGCGACGTTCTTATTTTCCGATATTACACAAGTAAAGACTTTATACAACTTGCATTTGGATATCAGAGGTGGTGCTGTAAATAATTTTAGCACCGTTTAACGAACGCAAACGTAAACGCTCAGAGTGACCGACAGGGAAAGTGCGTCTTAAATTCTTCCGCTTGGTTTACGTCGTACAGCTCAAACTCGTCTTGTGCCTGCAGAGGCGCTGAGACAGGTGTGATATCTGTCAGGTAGCTAAAACATTTTCTGCATACTATTCCATTAAAAAAACCTTGCAGCAGCTTTTTAAAAAGAAGTGAGCCACTGACTCGGGCTATTCATTGGGGTGAGATGGCAATGGTTGTGTTTGACGAGCAGTTGACATTAAATTCCAAGCAATGCGGTAAATCTAAACAAAAAATCAAATTCTTGCATAAATATGTTACCCGCTGTAGCTTGTATGTGCTGTACTTGGAAAGTGCATTTATTCGTTTTAATTCTTAAGTTTTAATATTGGGAAAGGTTTACAGAACCAGGGTAAGCCATTGTGAACTTCCACAAGTTCAACAGTAGTTGGAGCCCTCGCTTCAGGAAACCCTGCCTTCAGCTGTACCTGCGAGGAACTTAGAGGAACGTTATATTTGCTTGGAGGTTGTTGCTCTTTCCTAGTAGACTTGAGATCATAGGTCTGAAACTGAGTATAAATAAATGATGACAGAATTAATGATGCCAATAATTATAGTTATAAAGAAAAGTTTAGCTGAAAGAAAGAAAATAAAAAATTAACCATAATTATTAATGATAATTTCTTCAGTGTTTGTACTGTCCAAAAGTTCTCTAAATGTGAGCTAATTTTCAACAGGGATTTGGTCCTATTCTTTTCTTTAGAACTACATCTCTTTCATGCACAGAAAGCCAGACAGCTAATCAAAATGTAGCATACATGTGGACTGTGGATATTTATTCATTGTCTTGTTTTAAAATGATGAATTTCTTCACTTTTCTGTATTCCCCTACACATATTCTTTGAGGGTAAGGTTTTGAAATATGGGTTGTTTGGGTCAGTATGGGCATGTGTATGTGTATTTGCAAATAGCTTGGTATCAGAGAGGGGTCAAAGTTCAGTGTCCAGCTGGCCAGCTCCTCAAGAGGCTCTGTTTGTGTTTTTAGGTCAGCACAGACAGCCCAAACCTCACATACAGAGGAACAGAATGGTTACTGTTAAGCTCCAACATACACAAAAACAAAAGCATGTTTCCTGAAGCAAATGTCCAGTTGAAGCCGTACGTAAATGAGTAACATACACAGAAGTGTTTTAACCTTTAACAATGAACTGTTGTGTGGTTTATTATTTAAGATTTTACTTAAAGCTGGAGGTACAAAGCTTCTGCTTGGCCACCTCCCCTCTGTCTCAGCCAATGAGAGACGGCCACTTTACACCCGCTAACCTGGAAAATATTTCCCACCTTGTCCATGAGTAAGTTTTCCGTGTCAACAGGGAATAGACGATGGATGACACGGAATAGGACGTTTAGTACGTAACAAGTCATGTCATTCTGGGCCATGTGCATCATTACATCACCAACGTGCCAAAGATGGATAAACAGAAAATATAACTTCCACATAAATACTGAACCTTCAGGAGTGAGACTGTTGTCTAGAGTTTCATGATTTCTAGAGGGATCATTTCTAGAGTGATCCCTTCACTTCTCTCTCGCTCATCCACTCGTTCTCTGTTCCAGCGAAATCACAAAATAAAGTGCAAATAATGTCACTGATATACTTTTGATATATATTTACTGATATACATCTGACAAACAGATGCTATTTTAATTGGTTTATTAAAAACAAAAGTCACTTCAGATTTGAACTTACAATCTCTCACACTTAAGGCAAGGAAAACATCTCTCAGATGGGGATGAACCCCCCCCCCAACCCCCAAAGGTGAAAGAACATCACCTCTGCCTCTTTGGTCCCAAAACATGTGAAATTCAAGAGTTTGTAAACACATTGATTTTACAGTCTATCACATTACGTATTGGGAAATGCACAAGTATTTTACAAATAAGCAAACCTTACAAACCTCGAGGCTTCACAAACAAGTTCTTATATATTTAGATATAATCAGATATAATTCTATATACTCCTTTAGACAATTTAGACAACTCGTTCACTCGTGTATTTCATTGACAACGTTATGTGCAAAGAAAGAGAGGAAGAGAAGTGAAGATAAAAAAATGTGTTTAAATAACAAAATGGCACAAAAGCACAGTTAAAGTCAGTATAGTACAGTCACAGTTTACTCTGCTGATACATCATGATCTAAACCCTGAGATGTAATCATAACAACAACAAAAAACAGCTGCATACAGATGAGAACTGTCTTTCAATGAATCAAGAAACTCATCACACAGTTAACCGACTACAAGTTCCCAGCTGAATCTGGGTAAGGCTGGTCTAACAGATACAGTCAATTTGGGTAGTTGGTGTTTAAGATACAAAATATAGCACTGTAGTTAAATATTTGGGTAGTCATCATTTCACTTATTATTTTCAAATTCTAAAATGTATAGCTAAAATTAACAAATTGTAAAACTTAAAATAACAACAGCTCCTGAAGCTAAAGAACTCTTTTGAGGGATTATATTGTAACCCTAATTTTAACAGTTACAAAAATTAAATAACCAACGTTTCTTTACTTTATTTAAACGTCACTCACACGCTCTCAAATACCCGGTATTTTACAAGAAACATCAACATCACAAGCGTCAAAAAAATGCTAGTGTCCGTCTTTTAATCCATCTTTTTGCTCATGCTGAATTGGAGTCATCAGTCAGTGGAGTCATGCGCAAAAATTCCGTTTTTAAAAACCTCAACCAAACTCCAAAAACATTCTCCGAAATCAAAGCGTTTGTGAAGAGGATGTGACCTCTCTAGTCCTCTTCACAAAGCTGATTCAAGCTTTGATGGTTTGATTCATCTCTATCCCGTCCGCTTCTGTGTTCTCCTTGCTGGGCTTTGATCCCAGAGCCTCTGCCTCTTCCAAAGTGGAGGTGAGGGGCTGTCCTAAAGTCTCCGGAAGAAACATGGTCAGGATCCCGATGATGAAAGCCAGAATTCCCACAATGAGCTACAGAATAAGAGAGTAGAAGGAAAAACAGCAGTGTTCAGTCCAGCAGTACAGTAAAGCATAATACAACGTACAGTAGTTACACAGTTCCGGTATCATACACAGTTGACCATACAGTATAACACTGATACAACCAATAGTGATGGAATGCTGCTCCTGTATGCATGTATGTACAGTATTAATACCTGAGGCAGGTAGATCCAGATGTCAGCCAGGTAAACGCAGAAAGGAGCTACCACACTTCCAACCCGGCACATCATACTGCCACTGCCTACTGCCAGAGACCTGCCAGACCACACACACACGTTTAACACACAGTAACTGATGCTAAAGACAGGAAAGAAACTGGTCAAATGTTATTTACCTAATTATAAAGAGGATTGTTTACATCAGTTGGAATGTTTAGATGATTGTGTGGACTGCTTTATTTAGTTCAGCAGGACAAGACACACAGTACCTGATGGTTGTGGGATAAAGCTCACAGGTGTACAAGTAAACCAGACCAAACGCGATGGCAATAGCAAACTTCCCTGTCATACTGAGGACTATAGCCAAGACCTCAATATCCTGAAAGAAAGAGAGGGAGAATGAAACATACCGTGAGACTATATTTATCAACAACAATGTTTCAGTCAGCTGTTGGGAGAGGCTGCCAATAGCTCGCCTTTGTAGGGCTGTATTAAATTAGACATCAGATCAGACCGATCTAAACGTCCCCAAGACACATTCACCAGGGGCACCTGTCATAAACAGCCACTTAGGTGACAGGTCTATTTATAGCTTTGTGGAGCAACGATGGCCAACGCACTTTTACACATGGCCATTTCAGTGTGTCAGCAGTGTAGCTATTAGTTATGAGGGTTGTGTTATCCTGCTGGAATTTCATACCAGAAACACATTCTGCTGCAGCTCTGAGTCCGTGCTTTAAGTGACCTGCTGGTGTCCACGGCTGAATTTTAAATTCATGCTCCATTTAATAAAAGATCTGTCTCATTTAGTTAAACAAAGTATTACCAGTTCATCTCCCCAGCTTTTAAAATGTACGTTTCAAGCATCTGTTTTTCCAAAACCCATCAGATTTTCCGTACGAAAAACAATTAGCTTTGCTCTGATCTTCAGTTCTGGCCGTGTGGACACAGCCTGGTGAGAAGGTCAATGGTGTCTGTTTCTCTAACAGTTAAAGCTCTCCCTTGTCACAGTGAAAAGAGCCGTTAGATGAGCATTCAGCATGACATTTTACATTCTGGTACACTCTGTTTTCAATAATGGATACTCCAGTATACTTCTGCATTTGTAAATATGTAAATGCACAACCAGACCTAACAGAACTGGTACAACATTTCTGTTAGCTAATTTTTACACCCACACACTATTTTAAACACTTACTATAGAAGTTCTATCAGTGTTAAAGGGCCGGTAAGCGATTCTGAGAAACTTTAAGTCAATGCCCAAACAACACATTTCTGTGAATATTTTTCAGTTGTATGTTTTATATTTATATATATTTATATAATGTGTTTCACACAGTTCTGGTTGCGTAAATAGGACAATAAACAAATTGGATAGGACCAGTCACCAACACATCATAACACTCTCGCAGCCAATCAGCAACAGGGGAAAAAAACATGTAAGCTGTTAGCCTGTGTTGCAAAGCATGCTTGTTACTTTGAGGGCGGAGCAATAAAGGGAGGGTTCTGTTTGTTTGGGTGTCGAATTCAAGTATCAACAGTGTTATTGAGAAAACGCTTACTGTACCTTTAACTAACCACTGGTGTTAGTTTTAGAATTCACTGAGTCTGACTTTATGTATGAGTATGCAAGTACTGAAAAACGTGACCTTTTTAACCTCTCATCCATCACCCACCTCACCGAACAGATGTCGGTATTTTGCGGCGTGCGTGTGCATGTATTAGTTTCGAAAAGCAGAGGAGAGAATCTTACACCTGCTCATGAATATTTCAAGAGGCTGTCAGAGCACTGAGAAAACTGCCACTTATTTTAAGTTGGAGTGAAGTTTGGCCCTGACAACTGGGTAAAATGGTCTAAATGACACGCAGCACTAACTACAGCACAGAAAGAAAGATACTGGCTAACAAGTCTCACAGATTTCATAAGCCGCGCAGATAAGTTTGCTAGTAATTGTCGTGGTTTTACAATCCCAGCTGTGAGTGATTGTACACATTATGAATGATGTGCTTGTAGCTGAAGTTAGCAGTGCAAAAGTTGTAGGTTTGATTCCAAGGCAACACACACTGATCAAACAAATGTATAACTTAAATGTACTGTAAGTAAATGAATGACGTTATTTGATGGTTGGACACAGTAACACCAGCTCCAGTGTTAGCTAGTTCCCAGGGAGCACAGAAATGAATCACATGTATTGTAACTTACTGTAAGTCCCTACCGTAAAGTATGTAAATGAAGGGAATAGCACAAAGCAAAGGTAATGAATATCTGCATCAAAGCGCTCTGTACACTTTCTTATTAATTATTAATCTGCAGTTAACAAGTTCAATAGTCAGTGGACACGCACAGCAGATGTTTGGGCTTGTTATGACCTGCATGATGCTGTGACCGATCAGATGGAATGAATCGCAAAATAGTTTTTGTCCAAATCATCTTTATCATCAAGAAGCTCAGAGTATTAACCGCAGTACTATAATTCACAGCAGAGAGCCGAACACTATCTTGCCAGAATTATTTTTATTTAAACCATAGAAATGATTTATTAAACGTTCATCAAAAGATTAGGGGACTCGGATGCAAAAAGCTGCCCCGGTTACCATGCGAAAAGCAAACACACAAACACGTGTCTTCTCCCGTCAGGGTTAATTATTTACACAAACCCCCCACTCCAAAAACGTTATGATGATGCGGCTCTTGTCGAATGGTGATTCTAGAACTTTAACAGCGTTTTCAAAGTTATGGATAACAGTCAAGCTGATATATAGTCAGACAAACTTAAACATTATTTCGAACATTTTGAATAGTTGTAAATGTAGCTGTAGTGAGTTTTTTAGGGCCATGATAAGTAAACACGCAGCACAGAATAGGGTGGCCATTACTGTCTTGGTCTCTCTCTTCACTCTTTTTAACACACACACACACACACACACACACCTTCCTTTCCTTTCACCAAGTACCTTTCACATATCCCTATGTACACCTACCCACATAATAGGAATGGATCAACTCTCCAATCCCCACCACACAGATACACAATTTATTGCTGTACAAAAGCATGTATCACAGGGATGCACACACACACACACACACACACACACAATCTCGTACCTGTGGCACCATGATAATGAGCATGCAGGCTACTCCACTGAGCACCAGAGCTGGGGCACATGTCTTCTTCCTGCCCACCCGATCCATTGCAAAGCAGCCAATTATATACGACGGAACCTCCACAGCACCTGACATCCAGCAAATAAAGTACATTGTTAGTCTCAGTGTTGTTAACAAAGTTTCTACTGAAGCTCCAGAGCACACACTCAGTCTAAGTGCACAAAATCCAACAACTTTTTAATATTCCTTAAACTGTTTTCATCAGACTTATTTTGAATGCATATTAATCGTTTACCAGCCAGAAAGAGGTTGATATACTGGTTGCCTCCCAGGTTGACAGACCCCAGGCTAAAGACATAGTAGCCCAAGCTTCCGATAAACCAAATAGCCCAGCAGGTGGCGCTGCGACCGGCCATTTTCAACGTTCCAAACATGTCCAGGATGCTTAGCTTTTTCTCAGCTTCCATTGCTCCCCCATCTGTCTGCTTTTTATCTGTCAGCAGTGCTTCATCACAGTCGTCCTTTAGCTCCGACACCTACAGTTTAGAATCATGTAATGAAGTTTGCACAAGACTAAAACAAATCCATTCAGACTAATTTTTTAGTTATTGAATTTAATTGCATGGAAAAATCTTCCTTAATTAAATTAAACATAATTTTTACAGGCAATAAAATTCCAGGCAAAATTAAACATAACAATTCCAAGTCACTGTTATGCACTAATGATACATGTTGTAGTCTGTTAAGGTTTTATAGTGTTATGAATGTGATTTGTGTGCGTGTGTGTGTGTGTTGTTTTTCAACCAAATATCCCCACAAGGATGTTAAAAGTCAGACATACCAACACTGTGGGGACCAGCCAGTGGCCCCCATGAGGAAAACGAATTATTGCACATACTAAACTATGATTTTTTTTAATGGTGTGAAATATTTTTTTCACAAGTATCCATTTACATTTACAGAATTGGCAGAAGCTTTTATCCAAAGAAACTTACAATGCATTCACATATGTATCAGTGAATGTGTTTGTTAATGGCAGGATTACGATTCAGGGTAAGTCTACCTTAAGCGTGGGTGGCAGGCCATTAAAGTAGGCCATAGTGTCCAGCAGCTCCTGGGCCTCCTTGTATCGGCCTTTAGCCATTAGGTAGAACGGGGTTTCAGGAAACTTCCAGCAGTAGAGCAAGAAAGGCGAGGTGCTGAGGGTGAGGATGATCTGGTAGATCCACCAGACACGAACAAGGTACCCGACTAAAGCCACCACCATGATTCCCACAGCGAAGGCTGCGTGCACATGCATTGAGGTCCATGTGCGAACCTTTATCCCTGTAAACTCTGTCACATAAACAAAGACGACCACCAGATACCCACTGGACACCTAACAATACACAGAAAGGAAGAGGATTTAGAGAGATCAACAATTGGAAAGATACACAGAGTGAAAATTAATCGGTGGAGATCCAGTTGGAGCGCTATGAATGATTCTGTAGCTGACATGATTTATAAAGTCAAATACTCTTCAATGCATTCTAAATAAGTCTGGATGTGTTTCTTTCTTACCTAAGATACTATAAGGAGAAACCCTTTAGCATTTGACCCTTAAGCTGATCAATGATCAGGGATCAATAATCTGATGTCTTTATCAGAAATCAGGAAATGACATTATGCAATTGACATTTACAATTGACCAGCTTTAAGTGCTTGGTGCTTTTTTTTAAAAAGAGCTGAAATGGAATCAAATGGCATTGCACTTTTTTTTACCTTAATTTCCCAAGGCAATGTAAAGATTTCTCAAATATATAAAGTAAATTTCTTATCCTTTGCTGTATTTTAATTCCAACAGCTTCACTTTACTCATCATTGTCTCACTGTGATATTTCCGCATATTTTTTTTACATTTAGACTCGCATGACTTGACCTACTGGAATTGTAACTGAACTAACTAAGAAACTAGATATTCGCAAGAGGTCACATAAGACACATACAGTTTGGCATATGGTGTACGGATGTTTGTATTTATGTGCAAATATCTTTAACTCACCGTGGCAAGTAGGAAACGCATCACCACAAACAGGTAGTAGTTTCCTGTGAATGCAACAATGATGCCAAATGTAAACTGGCACAAGCTGGTGGCAATCAGAATAGGCCGTCTGCCAATTCTGGAGAGTGGAAGAGAAGGCAAAAAAATACATTACACAATGTTTGCATTCATAATTTGCTGCCTTAGCTTTTCAGCTATTTGTAAAAATTTATCCTGTTCTATTTCAGGAGTTTCTGAAAATTTCAAAACGGCTGTATTCATAGTTGATTGACTCACTTTCATTATCTAATATTCCATGATCAAACAGTTGTTTAAAGTTAAACAGACCAAGTTACTGTATTTTTAAAGCACGTGGGCTGTTTATCAGTGTATGCAAATGACCTGTTACCATTATCAGCATTTGATTTCCTTTCTTTGCTTTAATTTAATCACTGAAATTAGATAGATACATAACACAATAACACTCCTCTACAACTACGTCAGATCTGTCACAATATGTAAAATCATCATGAACAAGTTGCTCCACTTCCCTAGTTGGTGTAAAATTCCGTTGAAAATATGGAAATAAACGGTCATTTCCTGTCCTCTGGAATGTGAATCTGCAATATCCGTTTTTTTGTGCAGCACACAGTCCTCTTTATCACACGATCAAATCTTTGCCATTTGTATATGCTAAGTACGTTAATCAGATTTAAAGTCGCAAGTAGCTTAATTTATGTGACTCTGTCACATGTTGTAATCTTGGTCATCAAAGTTTTGATGTCTGTTTTCTACTATATCTTTGTAAGGACTTTTTTTTAATTTGGCCCTAAAAAGTACACTGTCACACATCCTTCCAGGATGTTTTTTTTTAAATATGTCTCTGTTGGCTCTGAAGTACAGAGCAATCCATCAAATTCTGATTCTGGACAATCTGTTAATGCCAATCTTCTGTCCTAAATAACAGATCAATCATGTTGGTGCTGCCTGGTGTTCATTCAACTCTATCTCAACCCCTTTTAGCTAACTTGAGCTTTATCTCTTCTTATTGTTCCCTTTCATCTATCTGAATGGATTATGGTTTTGTGCAAATTGTGGTTACATACAGCTGTGTGTGTGTGTATGCACGTGCTGTTTTATAAATGCCCCTATTAACATAATGAAACATCAAAAGCAACTTGGTGGGATCATGTTTTTGAATTATCATACAGTATAATTATCAAGTATTATCATACGCCTGGTATGACAACATTTGACGTCTATGAGATGTCCTCATAGACAGCATGTGTGTGTGACGCAACGTAGTAGTAAGCGATTTTACCTATCGGCGAGGTCCCCAAATATCAGCGCTCCAATCAGAACTCCCAACATAAATGTTGGCTGTGTAAGCTTGGCCAGCCATTCCTTTTCACATACCAGGTCCCAGTCTGTTACGATACTCTGCTGGACCTCGCTCTGATCATAGACAAACCCGGCACATGATGCAACAGTCTTGTTTCCAAAGAACTCATACTGGAAATGCTTGGCATCCAAGCGCAGTGCTGTGAAACAAGGACTAAGTTCCCACTGTTCCCCCGTAGCTGTCTGTACAACCACTGGTCCATCACCTTGCTTGAAGTGAGTCCAGATGCCTGCTAACGAGGTGGCTGAGTGATTTCTATATAGAACATCTGTGATATTTGGAGGAGCACCACAAAGAAATTTAGGTGTTTCAACTAAGAAAACAGAGGCCAGATAATGTATCCCACAGGAGATAGCCTGGAAAACAGCAGCGAAGTAAACACATGCCTGAAACCTGGAGAGAAGGATACAGAGATAATGATACACTCTCCATAAAGCAAAACAAAAATAGCATTGAGATTAATTTACATGGAGTTGATACAGATCCCTCTACAGTAACCGGCACTAGGATATTCGTACGTAATATTCGACATTTCAGAGTGCAAAAACATATTTAAAAATCCATATGCATTTATGAAGTCACTTATATGACTTTTTCTAGATCTGATCTTTGCCATTAAACAAACATAAGAAAAATACGTAGATTACCTTTTAAAGTGTCCAAGTTCGTCGAATAGTCGCTCCACGCCGGTGGTCATTTTTCAGCGTATAAATCCTCAGGGGTATGAGGCTACTTCGGCTCCTGTCAATTTGTACATGTTTGCTATCACAGATCGTAAGTACGAGGGGCGGTTCCACTGGGGAACTTTCCACTCCAAGGCAAGCAATGATTAAAACCTAAAAGTTCGGGGTAACGTTTGGTAACGCGATACCCCGAAGTGTGCAGAGCAATGAATGAATTTAACAGCTGAACCGAGATCACAGCCCTTCATTTTCGTATCGTAGGATGTTTGGTTACAACAATTCAACACCGTCCCATCGTACGTAACTCCATCGGGTTATCCAAAGTTTATAGATGTCAAGTACTTGGTGTTGCCCTCTGCAAATGTCTTTGTGACGTGAGAGGAGTATTAATAAACTATTAGGTTTGATAGTAAAACAATACAGCGAATCAGTCGTCAGCACGCCCAAAACAACATGTCAGTATTTCTTATTTCTATTATAGGGACACGATGTCATACGGAAGTTTCCCAGCTAACAATTTTATGTTGTAAGAACGTTTCACATACTTTGCCACCAAGTTACAAAACGTCAAAATGTTATTTCGAAAGTTCCAGAAACGTTCAAAACGTCCAGTTTTAGACGTTGTATTAATGTTATTGTTTGGTTATTAGAACGTTATTTATTTATTTTTAATTCTGCAACATAAATGTACGATATAACGTTAAAAAACGTTCTACGTTTTTGTAACTTTAAAATAACTTTTAGAGATCGTTAGCCAACGTTCTAAGAACGTTCCCTGTTAGCTGGGCTATACTTAAACGTTATGTTTCATTCTTTTAATCAAATTGCAGAACAAAAGATAACAGTTAAATTGACTATTATTGTGACTGTTTGGTTAATTCAATCAGTGGGTGTCTTTGATAAAACAATCAGACTTACAGTCACTGTCCAGCTAAACCTTGAAATAGGAAGGCATTTTTTAAGGAAGTATTAATTTATAGCAGCTCTATGTATAAAGTGTTTTGTCCAGCTTTGGTAAACAATATCAGACCAAATTAGTCTGTCCAGCCCTTAGCTCTTTTTACTGTAATAAATGTTTAAAAAAAGATAACAGACTTTAAAAGCAGGGGTTAATACTTGATCAACACTCACATTATAGGCAATTTTTTTCTTTTGCTTGTCCTTTGTGTGGCTTTTTATTGCTTTATGACCAATTTATATTTTAGGCTTTTACTCAGTTATTGTAACAGGTTGCACATGGATTATTTTAAACCTACACGTAACTATACAAAAGACATATTTCTCGTATTTATACGAAGGGTGGCATAATAAACCATTCTTTGTCACAAAGCGGAATTCATCTTTCTGCTGTAGAATTCAACAGCCTGTCATCACAAACATGAAGAGCCAAAGTCTATTATTTAAGTGTCCTTAAAAATGGAAGACAAAATATTCTTGAAACTAGTAACATATTGCACACCAGAGTAGCCTTCACACTGAACATTGAACAGCTGGTGTTTTCACACATACATCAGTTACCAACTGAGTGAGCAAAGCCAAAATAAATAGAACGTGTTCGTAGGATAAAACCTCGAACTACAAGAATTGCAAGAACAATAACAAGAACATTCAAAAATACATGTGAAAAAATTTGTTAGGACACATTGTAAGGACCATTGTTCTTTACAGTGAAATTACTCCTGGAAGGCATTTTTGCTTTTGGTCTGTATTACTGTACTGCATATAATGTTTAGCTGGCGATTTGCTGATTAAAAATACATGGCAGCATTTAAAAGACTTACGGTTGATTCCAAAATTTCGTAAAAAGTAGCATTTGTTAAACGTGTCAGCAATTTAGTGTCTTCGTCACAAGGAGGCGCAGTGAAGCTGAGCTGGAGATGAATCAGACAAACGATATAAAATAAGGAACGTCAAATATTGCAGAAAGAATTCAGCGTTTAATCCAACGGTGAACTTGACTGTCTGTCGAGTGTGATATAAGAGCTGGATGTTTAGTGTGATTTAATGTGATATTCTACCCGTAGTAATTTACCAAAACTAGTTAAAGCAGAATATTGGATAGCTCTCCAATTTCAACTCCTTTAGAGAGATTTTGTTATAATGACAACCATTTACACACTGTATAAGTTCCAAATGTTTAAAATCTACATATCAGTTAATAATAATGGAAATATATATGTTTTGTGATGTTAAGAAAGTATCGTAAACGGTAAATCTGAACAAAATAGAACTGTGTAAATTATTTTATTGTGTATTATTTTTTGCTCAATCACATACAAAATGGTAACATCCACAGTATTGCATAATAAAAGTTCTTTATTTGGCCTCATTTATCATGCTATTACATAAACAGAACAAAGCTGAAAACCATATATTTGACATTTTTGTACTTAATACTGGCTTAGTATTTGAATGATCAATTATACAAACGGAACAATAAAGTAGCATAATAATGAGGTGTGTAAAGTATAGGGTGTAAGATTCCTTTATATACATGTGGGTATTACACTTCAGTTAAGTGTCCATTTGCCAGAAATGATCTTTTAAAAAATCTTTTTCCAAATGGTAGTGTTTAATGTCTTCACTATTACTTCAGAATGACCATGTTACTGGAAAAGGGGGGAAGGAAACTCAATTTCCAGCTTTCCGTCACTAACTTTAACCATTGTTTCAGCCTTAGTGGGAAGGGAGCTGAATACATCTGTGAGCAGCTGAAGAATGGTCTTCAAGAAGTGCTCAACATATTGCTCAAACACAGTATTGTACTCCTCATAAGAAGCCTCAAAGTTGTCGACCAATCTCTTGATGGCTGAGACTGCATCACTATAGTACGTGTCAATAGGAGTAGCAGTAAATTCAAGGATGTTTGACTTTATTTCGTCAACAAATTCTTCCGTCATTTCAACAGCCTTTTGATGGGTCCGCCCTAGTTTCTCAAGAAACACATCAGGACTCTTCAAGTCCTCTACCAAAGGGTTAATATCAGTTATGAAACCATTTAGGATGCTCACCACATAATCTCGGATCTCTTGTAGAGTTTCTACATCTCCGGAAGGTAAAGTCACTTGGACTGTGCTGATGGTCTCAAAGTGTTTCTTCAAGTTATCAAAGGGAATGTGTTTCTCCAAGTACTCAATGAAAACTGAATAGAATTGATAAAGCACTGCTTCAACATCAGAACAGATTTTCCTGCAGATTTCAGGCAATGTAGCCTCTTCCAGTCCAGGCAGTACAAATTTGGTTTCTCTTAGAAACTTGACGACATCTTCAAGCAGGAACTGGGTGGTTTTTTGGTACTGGGCAAGTACGTTTTTAAAAAGAACAAATGGGTCACTAAGCTCTGGGGCGTGGCTAGAAGCAGCAGTGTAAGCTTCAGTAAAGACATTAACAACAGATTTCTTCAGCCTTTCAACTGCATCAAGGATGCCATACTTTTCAGCAAACCATTTAACACTAGATAAGATATCAGGTAGCTTGTTCTTCAGGCCTACAAACATATTACGTGGAGGGTCGGAATTGTAGGTGGCCAAAAGATAAATCTTTTCATCATCCTTTGGTGTAGTGCTGATTGCCAGAATGTCCACATCATCTTGAGAAGACTGCAAAAAATACAAGGATTATAATATAGCAACACTAGCAAAAATACACATAGTAAAATTACAGGTGCAATCTGATAATACACAGCAATGTGAGAGAACAGTTAGGTTCAAAACAAAGCAAATGTCCCTTACCGCATAACGGCTATAGATCCTTGCATTCATCTGGGATGGAATGGTTCCCTGAAGCTGGAAACCAAGGTAACCAGCTGATGGTGTGGAAACAGAAGCACTTGCTCCATCACCTCGAACGGCATAGCGAATGTTCATGTCAGTGAATGTCGGACTAGTGATGTCAACATTCATGACGTGGCTAGGGTCACTAAAAGAATAATTCATTCAACAGAAGTCATCTTAGTCATTGATCAATAAATACCAGTTTACACTCAGAATCTGATTCATTCAAGCATTTTTTGGAGTGTAATGTAATACTTTTACTTGGTAATAAACATTGGATGTATTAAACATTATAAACTAAGAACCAGTTTTAAATAGAAAAAAATCACCTCATTCTGATAGCATTGCTGAAATCCATAGTAAAGTCTGCATGTGTGAGTACAGCATTAGCTTCTACAGTCAGCGCATCGTTTTCCATTTTAGTACTCATGGAGCCTGTTTTGTAAAGTATTAATTAGTTAAACACACTTCTAAAGGAGAGTTTATTCTTTTAAGTAATAGAGTATTGAACTTTTGGCTTTGCGAATACTCACTGTCAAGATCATACTCCAGGAACAAAAATGATGAAGTAGTTGTAGTCTTGAGAACAGCTTTCAAAACTGGAGCATTGCCATTTACGTTAGCAACAACATCCATGGTATATAGGGGAGAGACAATCTTTGAGATGTAATCAATTTTCTGTTTGGGTACAGTGAATTCCACTACCAGGGCCTCAGAGATGGCCAGGTTTCCAACGGTGCTTGGCTGAGACAAGTCCATTTTCACATCAGCCGCTAGTGACTTAAGAAGATCCAAATCAACTGTAGCCTGGGCAGTATGCTTCCCCTTTGAGTTAAACTCCCCAATGTTTACTTCGTTGTTGGAAGTAAGTTTCATAAGAGCATATAAACGATTAATAGCTCCCTCCAAGGCCAAGCTTTCATCTACATCAAATCCCAGCTTAAGATCTCCATAATTTAAGTTTGCATTGCCAGAAGTCTTCAGAGTGGATCGCATATTATCACCATTGAGGTAGATGGATTCATCGTAATTTAGAGCTCCATTCACGGTGCCACTGTCTAAGAATGTTCCATCAAATTTGCCCTTTGTGGCAGTTTCAGCCGAGATGAAAGTAGGAGCCCCTTCAAATTTCAATGTGTTTTCAGCATCACCGCTTCCAACAAGCTTAATAACAGGAATGTCAAACGTGTACTCCACCTTCAGAGTTGAAACTCCATTTGGATTTACCTTGTTGTCAGCGGAAAGTTGGTGGTTTGCTTTAGCAGTAAACACAGGTAAGTTAATATTTGCAGTTGTGGCCACAGACAGTACCGCTTCAAAGTTATTAGTGTTCATAGTGGCAATGCTGTTATGGGTTCCTTTAATGTGGGAATTTTCCAAGATCGCCGTGGTGGCTAATTTTAGTCCACTTTTAGTGCTTAGGCTGCTGGTTCCTTCAAGCTTGGCTTTTAGTCCCTCAAACACAGAGGTAGATGTAGCACCAAAGCGAATTACAAGGTTATCCTCCCCATAGATACCAGCATTAGTATTTAGGTTGAATATAGAGGACTTAAAGGACAGCTCAGAGATCAAATTGCCCAGAGAAGGCACATTAATAAGACCAAGATCAATTATGGGGGCAGTCTTGCTCTTTTGGTAGACAACCTTTGCATCTACATCAATGGTCTGATCATAAGTGGTCAACAAGTTCTTAAGGCCTGTTTGCTCATATAGGTTGATGTCAGTGATTTCTGGAGTTGTGAAAATTAAAAATGGTGTATCTAGTTGGATAGATGGGATGCTAAATGGGATGGTCAGGAATTCCAAATTGGCCTCGCCATTTATGGCAGCATACATGCCAGTCTCAGCCTTGTTGTTGTCAAATGTAAAATTGTGACCGTACTTGTACTGGTTGAAGCGGACAAGTGCAACAGTGCTCATCTGTTGCATGTCATTATTTAGCATCATGGTGTAATTGTTCATGAAATCCATCTTAGCTGACAGATCTAACTCTGAGATGCTGACCTTGGCATTGCCCTTATTCTGGAAATCAAGTTCTACCTTAGTGGGCTGCATTACGAAGTTTAAGTTATTGTACAAGATACCACTGATTAACCCAACAAGCTTTGTGTCATGGGTTAATGTCAACTCTACTTTCATTTCTCTGAGTATGGCCTTTCCTACAGCATCCATCAAGAAAGTGGACCCAGATCCAGAACTACATTCAATATGGCTTTTAAAATCAGCGTGGCTTAGGGCAGCAGCTTCAAAATCTATTGTTTCTTTAAAAAACATATATCCATTGTCAGTGTCTCCAGAATAGGTTAGGCTGACTTTCATTGGATTAATAGTAATACTCAGGACCTCCTTGTACGTGGTCTCATCAGAGGGGTCAAACATTTTAAAATGTCCTTCATCTTTCAAGTTCAGGTCAATATTTATGCCATCTTGGCGAGCAGTTATCTCATGAGAATGATGATGAATAACCAATGGGAACAGAGGAATATTTACCTTGTCATCATAGACTGTTATTAAAGTTGCAGACATTCCATCCTCCAGAGCTAGGTGTGCAGTATTAACAATAGTCGCACTATATGGTGCAGTCATTATCTTCACAGTGCTCTTGGCTAAAGTCTGGGCTGAAAAGCCATAGAGGGACATTGAAGCTTGATGTTCAACAGTTAGGACACTATGAGTAATCTTCAGGGTCTCAGCAAAAATCAAACGTCTCATTTTAGGGACACCAATCCGTGCTGTGGAATCTAGGCGGTACTTAAGAATCTCATATTCAGATGTTCCTAGTGAGCTTATGGATGCTGTGAATTGAGGATTTTCTGCACTTTCAGTGGAATTGTAGAATTCTACATTTGTTCTTATCTTGAAAATAGGAATGTTGACTTGAACTTCACCATACAGCTTTCCAAAGCATGGCACCATAAGCTCACTGGGGACTGCCGGGAGTTTAAATTCCGGGATTTTGAGATTTGAGAATTGGTGCTTCTCAATAAATTTTGGAATGGCAGGGAAAGAGATTGCTGTAAGCTTGATCTCTGGCATTGTTATGGCAGGAAGTTCTGGCAGGAAGTTAACTTTTAAGTCACCAAGGTAATCCTTAGCATCAAACATCTTGACCTCAGCCATACTGATGCTAAAGAGGAAGTGTGATATGTCATCCATGATATCATGTAAGTCAATTGTGGTTGCTCGCATATGGGTGAATCCTGGAATATTAAACTCTGGAATGTTAATTTCCCCTCTGATATTCATGTCATTAAGTATCTTCCGGAGGAACTCTGCAAATGTCTTAATAGCTTTAAAGACTGCACATTCGTTCATATGGCTTTCAATTTCTTTTAGTATTTCATTAATCACATCTGCAAGTTCAACTGTTCTTAGATTATCCATGACAGATCTTAATTTTGGCAGAGCATCATTAACTAATTCTGTGGCTTTGATAAGGTTTTCCTGAATTGGCATCATAACCATGTTATTTAGATTAAATGCTAAATTCTTGATTTTCCTGTTGGCCTCCTCTACAAATTTATTGTAGTCAAATGATTTGACGCTTTTGATTAAATTGTCAAGGTACTCGTTCAAGTGCTCAATGACTTGCTTTATATCTGTTCTCTTCAGATATCTAATGGGCTCATTAAGAAGCTCTCTGACAATGGCCGTAACTGATTTCAAAATTTCAGCAAGAACCTGAGTTGCCTGTTTACTTATCTTGTCAATCTCAGACGTTACCAGAATTTCTCTCACATTGCTGTAGATAGCATTCAACTTTTCAATGATGTCCAGTTCAGTTAGCAATTGTTTTGCTGTGTCAATCATTTTGCTAATTTCCTCTGTGGGAATTTGATTTACCACATAATCTTTATATTCTTGAAAGCTGACAGAGTTAACAAGGTCCTTCAAATCCTCAACAAAGCTCACTTGGTCAAAATCTGCAACCATATCCTTAAGTTCGCTCACAGTGTCCTTCAGATCAGATGTAATAGCATATTCTTTATCAAGATCGTGCAAGAAGGCAAGGCTGCTGTCCTTCAGTTTTTCCATGTCAATCTTCTCAATCACATATTCAATTGCCTCAATGACCGTAAGAACCATAGCTTTGACATTATATTGCTCATTGAATGCATTCAGTGTCTCTGTTATTCTCTGCACTACTCTGTCAGACAGTGCACCACTTACAATCATTTCCTTTACAATGTCTGCAATTTTATCCAAATGAGTGACCAGGTCATTGACTAGCTTAACTGCAACAGTTCTTAGATTGCCCAGAGAGGCCTCCAGTTCCTCCAAAGTGATTCCATATTTCTGATTAAGAGTAACCAGATCCTGTCTGATTTGGACCAGTCTTTCCTCAAGATTTACGTCATTTACAAAATCACTAACTTGCATGGGCAGGTCCTGAATCAGGGTAATAAAATCTTCTGTATTGATGTAATACTGCAGGGACTCTGCAATATTAATAATTGCAAATTTGATATGTTCCAAGATTGCAGGAATGTTTTCTATTAATGGCAGGCTGATGACATGACTGTTTGTGCTTTTATCATATTTTAGGAAGGCTGAGAAAAACAGGTCTTGCTTTTCAGAGGTAACTGTATTGAAGAGATTGGTGATGATGGATCCAGACATTTCCAGTCCAATCTTTTCGGGGGTGTTGTAAGCACTTAAATCTTGGCTGAGCACATGGTTATTGACCTTAGATTTCACTATCATTGTGGCCCTCTGCTCAGAAGGTGTCAGCAGAGTGTCAACCTTATTATCATGATTTGTTTCAATTGATACACCATTGTCCAGATTCTGAGTTGTTGAGACTCTATATTCATGAGAGTGTGCAAATGCAATTGGCTCTGCCTTAAGGAGGAATTTAGAGTAAACCTGGGCACTATGTTTTCCGTACAAATTTATGTCACCATCAGCATTGGTGATGGCGTCAACATTAAAGCTGAATGGAACAGCAGTGACATGTATAATACTGTTAACGCGCAGGGGCTGAGAGTTGAAACGGGCATCGTTGCTGACTGTGACTGCAAGTCCAGAAATCTCAAGGTCTGTGTCTTGTTTTATCTGAGATCCCATCAGATTTCCAGCAGTACTGCACTTTGCAGTAGTCACCAGATCTGCATATCTGATCTCATATGTGTGCTTCAGTTCCTCCCTGCCATTGGCAAGCTTCAAACTCCCAGTCAGGTCAGCCTTGTATGGTTCTGCCATAATCTGGGCCTCGTTAACCATGCTGACATGCAGAACTGTCACATTATTGTTGATGTTCATTACAGCCTTATAGTGCTCCATCTGAAGGGATATGTCATGAATGTATGATGTTCCATGTGCAACAATGGCTTCTGCTTTGGAGGTAAAAGCTACAGAGGACAGCGAAGCAGACAGTGAGTTTGTATTTTGAACTGTCATTTCAGCAAGTTCACCCTTGGTCTCAGTAGACAGGGAAAGCGTTGATGCATCAAGGGCCCCACTGAAATTGTTCTCAAGTGTCAAAGGGCTTTGCAGCAAGGTTTTGCCACGTGTCCTCAAGCCATCCTTGGTCAGAGACAGGCTGCACTCATGGGAAGCTTTGTATTCAGCCAGCTTTGCAGAGGCAAAACTGTTTACAGTAAGTCCGTTGAAATCCAGAGCTGTTGCAATATGGGACTCAATGAGATCTCCAAACCTATCAGCAGCAGCCTCAATCTTCATGGTAACCACATCAGAAATGCTAGCCTCTGCTACATTTTTAATGTTCAAGCTGAAAGCCCTAATATTTGACCTTAGAGCAAGCAGGGACTCTTTATAGTTGATTTCAACATTGTGTGTCAGATCGTCTTCAAATGCTGTTGTTTTTAATACAACAGCAAACTCTCCAGGAGCAATGGCCACATCAATGGTATTTTGTGCTTTGAAAAGGTTTGTATTTACCTCTAGAGAAGAATCAAATTTTCCTTCTGTCTTGAAAGGGAATAGAGCAAGGGATTGCTTGAGATTTGTATCAACATTCAGAGGACCAGCCTTGACAGATCCCACCAGGTTTCCATTTCCAGAAATCTCCTGAGAACTGAATCCAGTCTGGCTTGTGTGTTCCAGAGAAATCTTCATACCCACGGGACTGGATGCCTCAATTTTGCAGCTTGATCTTGCTGTGAGTTTATCAGCAGAATTCATGTCCCCAAAGAAATCAACACGGGCATCAATGAACTTGTGACTGACAGCAGTTGTTACCTCAGCCTTGAAGGATTCACCAGAGGTTTCAGTCACTGAAGCAGATCCTAAACATAGGAAGAATAATTTAGATGGATTACTACCAGATACTATTTTACCGTTCAAAAGTTTTATAGTCACTAGACATTTTTTTAATGAAATTTTAAATCTGACTGCAACAGGTCAAAAACACTGGCAAAAACGTAATAGAGTAATGTTGCAAATATTATTGCTCTTTGGGGTAATGATTTGGTAAACTCCAGTCTACTAATAAAACACGGTGCATAATCCATAAGAAAAGTCTGAGATGTTAGGATGTTGTGGGACGTTGAGCTATTGTGTGTATCTTTGTTGAGTAAAAGTGTACATTCCAAACTTCATAGTGACTCCAAACTTTTGAAAAGTAGTGTGTATTACTAAAAATGCAAAAGCAGTTCTTAAGAAAAACAGTTCTAAAAAAACCTAAATCATATGGGGCTTTGCTCATACAGTGTAGTGTAGTCAAACATATACTGAATATCTGTATGCATTGGGTTTGTAAAAACCTGATTTCTTTGATTCGTATTTTTTAAGATTACAAACAACTGAACAGATCTGAGTTTACTGCCTGTCTGTACAAAGCCTAAGTACCTTCAAAACTGAGCGAGAGGAGATCCACCGGGCTGCTTCCAAGTACTTTGATTTTGGTGGAATATGTTGGATTTGCATCAGGTTCCCTGCCTGCAGAAACGGTAGCATCCACGTTGTAAAGGTTGCTGCTAATCTTACTTGAGAATTCTGCCGTTCCAAGAACAGGCAGTGTCACAGTCAGCTTCTCAGGAACAACAACCTCCGAAAGAGGAATGCTAATGGAATTAACATGCAGGCCAAGCTGAGGTATGTCCAAGTCTGGTGTAGTTAGGGCAGCCGGGAGGTTCAAATCAACAGACGATTTGCCACCAAGAGGCATAGGAATGGTGATGGTGTAATAATGCTGGCCAAACTTGTATTTAGCAGCACCTTCACTGTTTAAAGAAAATCCAGTTCAAAGTTAATGTAACTAGTAGTTATTATACAACTATTCTATATCTATCTGTCTGTCTGTCTATGTATCTATCTATCTATATAGATATATAGATATAGATATAAGATA
This sequence comes from Botia almorhae, assembly GCA_036877575.1. NCBI lineage: Eukaryota > Metazoa > Chordata > Actinopteri > Cypriniformes > Botiidae > Botia > Botia almorhae. Next base: position 43,018 of record JAZGTJ010001994.1, read on the forward strand.
ATATAGATTATATAGATATAACTGTCAATCACTTACACATTCAGGAACAGCCTTTCTGGAAGTGTGATTTCTGAGATTGCAGGAATCCTAAAGTCCTGTACAAATGGGATGTCAGCTGCATATTTTTCCAGATAGGCATTTGAACCCTATGGAATTATGGGTCAACTGTTATATTCCAAAACACTTAATCACATGATTTGCCTTTCTCTGCGTTTAGAGGATTTTTTGTGAACTTACCTCAGCTGACTTGGTCAGGACATCACGGATGGTCATTTCAGACTGGCCGAGCTGTTGGTCAAGAACATCATTGGCCATGGCTTTGATATTCTGAGTCTGGGAGCTGATGTCAGATTTAATCTCGACCTCAATCTTCTCAGCATCTAAAAATATATGGGATATTTGATTTCTCACATTCTAATATCTAAGATCTCAAAGGATAAGAGTTAATACAGCATCCTTGCATTGTCAAATTACACTTCAGTGTACCCAGATATCCCAGAGTTGTAAAAGCACATTTAAACATACCGTATTTAAGAATGACTTTCTGCTCGGAGGATGTCTCTGGAAGCTTAAGATCACTCTCCAGCTCCAACGTAAGGCCTTCAGCTAGATTTACGTTTGCGGTTACTTTTGCATCAGCCTGAAGATGAGGGACAAGCAGCTGAACCTGCAGCATGGCATCTTTCACTGCCTCTATCCTAAAGAATGAATAGAATATTCATTTAATTGTCTTGTTTCCATGAAAAAACACCAAAGCCTGTTTGTGAAATGTATTATCAAAACTGCAATCCATAAGTTTTTTGATTGAAAATCAGTTATTGAGCAAGTAGGTAACGGATCAGTGTTTTAAACAATCGTCTTACCATACTTTGTTTTGCAAAGGTGAATTTATAATAATGATTTATATAATAATGAAGTTGAGTGGTTAGGTCTGCTTTCTTGAGAAATGTCAGTTTTGCTTAATTTGACTTTGATATTTGTAAAGTGTTCCTGTAGCTCAGTTGGTAGAGCGGTGGGCTAATGACGCAAAGGTTGTGGGTTCGATTCCCAGGGAGCACATGCACTGACAAAATGTATAACTTAAGTGAACTGAAAGTCACTTTGGATAAACATGTCTGCCAAATGCATGAAATTGCAGGTTACTTTATAAACATTTCTTATGTTTCAAACAGAGATGGCGAAGAGGGCTGAAGGGTTAATATTCATGCTAATATTTTTGAACATTTTAATACAAACGTGCATACTTAGCAAGGGCAATAAGGGATGCCTGGGGTATATTCTTGTTGGTGAAGTCAATCTGGATGGAATGTGTGGCCTTGCCCTTAGTGCTGGGGTCAACAGCACCAATCCTAAATCCAGCTTCCAGGTCGTAATCTGGAACTTGGAAATCAGCAGAGATGCTGTATTTCTGTCTGTCAAACATCATGTTGGCTGTGCCCTCAAAGGACGTTCCTATTATGGGTGGAGAGGAGCAACATTTCATATGCTAGTTGACAGAGCATGGACAATTCTACACTTCATGAGACATTTTGTTGGGCAATGCTTTACCTTCTGCCTTCATAACTAAAGTCACTTTGTCAACCTTATCCTCAGATGCATAATCGATGGTAGCGGTGTACTCAGAAACCTCCCCGGTGGGGTGAAGCTCAACAGAAAATCTAAAGAGAGATTTCAGTGTTGAGCTTTGAACCTTGGGTGAAGACCTGAAGTAGATGCAATAATGGATTTGTCTTACTTGCTGTCACCAGTCAACGGGAAGTATGGAGACTCGTCACTGGAATAGGCATCAGAATACTGGAGAAAACTGCAGAACTTGACACCAGGGAAGAAGGGAGTGCATTCTTTCATTTTGACCTCTTTCATAACGGCAGGAATGGTCTTTGTTTCAGTACCAGTCACTGACACCAAAGAGTTGCTGTTCAAAAGGAAAAAATGACATTTTCATGTGTATGTAGATTGATGGCAATACTTTGCCTTTAGTTCTTTTCTGTGTTGGACAACTGTGAAATATCTTACCTGACACTGATGATCTTAGTTGGATCCTTAGGTGCAGGAATAGTCAGTTTGATTTGCTTGTTGGCCACAGCAATCTTTGCTCTCAGACTACGCTCACAGTAAATGTTAGTATGCATTTCCAAGCCAGACTGAACATATTCAGGTAACATAGCTCCGAATTCAGCCACAAACTCGATTCCAGCAGATGGCATGAAGGCAATCTCACTCTGTGTAAACAAACAGAGTAGTTGATTATTTTATCTGGTATAGTTTGGTAAGCATCTAATGTGAATGTGACCAAAATGATCTTAGGGAAAGCCTGCTGGATGCATACCATGTCACGGGCAATGTTAAGTCCTCCCTTCACTCCTGGGGCAAAAGTACCAGACAAGGCAACTCTCAGTGGAACTCCAGAACCGGTAGGTAGATAGAACTCATTATCCATAAAGATGTAGTGAAGGAAAATGTCATTGTTGGTATTTGAAAACAGGCTTCGGATGAACTGTGGCAAAGAAGAAATTGAACTCTTATGATGGTGTTTTTGAGCAAACATAGGTTGTTTTTCATTTAGATGTTGTGCTATGGATTAACAACAATTCATCTAATTTCAGTGAATACAAAAGTATCTCTACTTACATCAGTGGGGAACATCTTTAAGAGGTTATTGGCCAACAAAGCAGCAGAGTAGGCCATCTCTTCCACATCCTTGGTTTTGAGATAGCCAAGTTCAGCACCCAGAAGTCTCAGGTAGATCATAGCTTCTGGGTTATCCTGAGCTTTCAGTTTCTGGATGAGCTTCTGGACATTATTAGTTATTTCCTTGACGATGTTCTGAGGAGCCTGAGGTGAGAAATGCATAAATAACTGATAAATAAGAGAATGCCATCAGTGAAGCTGGCTAAAATAGTGATGCATAATGGACTTCATCGTAAAGACCTGTGTCATCTTAATGTCATTCCATAGGGTTGGGAATATGGTCTCCAGAATTTCATTGCCTTTGGGTATTTTGTCAGCAGCATAGTTAATGGTCTTCTGCACAGTGTCACGGAAGAATCCATTAATACCGATCAAGGCATCAATAGTGGGTTCGAGTCCCTTACCATTTAGCCCAATCTGAAGAAAAGAACACAAACAAACAGACATTTTCATTGTTTGTCATTTACAATATACATAAAAGAAACAAGAAATGACATAGAGGCCCAAACCTACATCAATACACAAACAACACACCCTACTTACATTTCATGAACACGTGCACTACTCACTGTGCAACAGCTCTGACAAAGTTAAAAAGAATATTAAAATGGGGTATAATTTTGTACCTCAATCATGTCAATATCATAGCCAAAGGCATTCAGCGTCATCTCCAGAATGACTTCATTAGGTAGAAGGTCTTGAGACTCAAAGATTACATTTCCCTCCAGAGAGCCAATTTTGTAATTGCGAGAAAACTTAGTTGGATCCATGACGGTTTTGATCACATTGTCTTGGAAGGCGTTAAGAACCTTGTCTCGAAGTCTAAAAAAGATATTATTTCTTTTCATGTTTCAACTTCTTACAACTTTTAGTAAACTTTTTATTTTTACTTACTCTCTGTTCACTGCTGTGGAGCTTATGATGTTGTTTAGATGCGAGTTAACAAAACTCTTGAACTGAATGTTTCCATTGTTTCGCAGAGGAGCAATCAGCTGAGCCAGTTCAGAGGGATGGGGGTCCTTCATCACAATGAGATAGGCAGCAATTCGCTTCTGCATTGACGCAGCTTTATCCAAAACAACCTGCATGAGCACCTTTCTGCCCTGTTGGAAATACAGCGTTGCTAATGAACAACGTTTATTTTTTACTAAACATATAAAATATGCTTTAGTTAAATATCTGCATTACCTCTTCAGGTATAGAGGTATGTCTGAAAGCTTGAATTGCAGCTTGCTGGACCTCAGGAGATGCAGCAGGTTGGTTTACACATTGTATAATTGCCGATTTCAGAATAGGCCTGGCATCTCCAACAGCAGCAGCCATATTTCCAATGACCTAGATT
>JAZGTJ010001995.1:0-28385 GCA_036877575.1 Botia almorhae
CTGTACCAAATATGCTTAAATTGAAAATAATAATTTACTCTGTTTTCAACAGCAGTGTCTGTTTTATGAGCGCTGCTTTACTTTCCTATATGCCTGTCAGCAGAGTATTTTCTCTCTTTTGTCTTTCACATTTTAAGGGGGAGTCTGGCTGGCAAACCTGCGACAAGTGCCTCAGATAGTGATGGTGAGGAGTACAATCCCTTGTGAGAGATCGTTCTCCTGCCCGCCTTGCTACTGTCACCGCTTGTTTGGAGCTCTGGGGCTCAAATTGTAGCAAGGTGAGACATCTCTCTCACTACACATACACTGTTTCTCAGCAGTCAGCAGTGTGTCCCCTTAAAACACAGTTTAAAGACGCTAATAATGTTAGCATTATTGTTGCTTTGGGAGATGCTAATCAGCGCCATAGTGGCAACAGCAGTGGATTCTTCCAAAGAGAGGTTGTTGGTATACTTAAAAATTACGTTGCATGAAAGTAAATTGTTTATTTAAATGCTGTGGCAGACATCCAGTTGGATTGAACTGATCACAGGTCAATTAGTGCCATCATCTACTCCTCTTCATTTGCTCAAAACTCTTGACTTTTTCCTGTTGAGCATAAAAGGAATTATCAAAATGTCAAAGCTACACTTCATTACTCAGTGTAATGAAAATGCATGACGATAACCATTGGCTGTATGTTGCAATGTAGCATAATTTACAAAGCCAGATCCCTTACATGCTAAAAAATCACTAGGCTAACAATTCTTACACCTCATCTTGCCTTGGGCACCAAGTACACCAGGACTGCCTCAGAAGGCAAACATTATCCCGGGCAGACGACTTTTCTCTTATTGGTGTCAGTCTGAGGGTAATTCATTTCTTGCTGATCTCTGGGCAGACAGGATATACATTATTTGTCTCTTGCAGAGAATTTGGATAACTAGCGCCTTTACTGTTTATGATGGGTTAGGAAATGTCAATCATTGCTAATTCTAGAAAGCACTGACATCAAATACAACTGACCCTGGAAAAAGGTGAACAAAAAACGACTCTACATTTCACATGGAAAGGTCAGAGGTCAGGCTGATAGGAAGCAGGCCAATTAGCAGGAGCGTGTTTATTTGCATGCAGCACTTCAAAAGTGAGTGGCCCTTAACATGAGGTGCACTTTAACAAGGACTTATGTGTGTGTGTGAGATGGGGTGAGGGGGAGTGAAATAAGCACCAAGTGCAAAATTCCTGGCTGAAACTACACAAGAAGAAGCGAAACATGTCTCTTAATGAAGCAAGGCACAGTCCTCGGCTATAATTTTCAAAGGCGCGCAAAAAGATTAAAGTCAAAGGAGTCTCCCAATGGCTTCGAGCCTGCGTTTCTTTGAAAAGCACCCCCAGTGCACAGAATCTTGAACCCCCCCCACACGAACACACGCACGACCCACCCCGCTATCTTCCTTTCTCTTTCTCTCAAATAACTGAAGCTGCACTTTAGCCACCAAAATTCCCCCCTGATCCCATCATTAAAAGAACACAAGTGTGGGGCTTTGCACACAAGTTGGCAAGCCTGTATGGAACAAACGCACAGCTCACTGCTTAACAGGCACCTTCTCTCTGTGAAATAGGGGTAACAGCCACAATATGTGTGTGTGCAGGTGCGCATGCTTTGATACACACACTCTCAAACACACTCGCTCCCTCCACAAGACAAGCGCAGTCCTGGCATATGAGCCAATGGCATAGCGTGTTCGTACATTTCTCACACACACTCACACATACAGGCATGTACAATAGGATGAATAATTGATCATCATGGGGGCTTCGCGTGTTAAGAACAGAGGAGGCGTGCCAGTAGCGTTTTCACTTCAAATTTGTATTGTCTTTAGTCTCCGCCAGTCATCAGCATATCTAACACCTGCCTCAGTCAGATGTGTAGTGGTGCCTGAGCCTGGAACCCGCTTTTATCTCTGCACTGTTACTGAAACACGAAAAAAAGTGTGTGTTGAAAAAAATCATACCACCAATCATTATCTATCAAGGAAACCAGGACATAAGTTCGATAGCTCAGCTCTCCCCGGCCCTCTCTCTCTTTCTTTCTCTGTATAGAATGTATATGTGGGCTGACCTTTGTTTGATCGTGTTAACGTCTGAAATAATTTTTGAAACGAAAGAAAAAGTTGTTGACAGCTATTCTGGAAAAGGAGCATCAATGTGGAGAGAAAAAACTATTTACACATCAGTAACTCATTCTGTTTGCTCTTCGGTTTTGTGCGCATTTTATAAGCAATCTTTGTCTATATGCATTAAACATTAAGCAATTAAAACGTGTAAATTTTTGGGCTGTATGAAAGGCACACTGGGGGTCTTGCTGTTTTTTTTAAGGAACTGCCCTAGCTTCCTTTCCTGTTTAACAGGATAAACAGTCTTTTTTAATTTCTGCAGGAGGGTGATAGCCTACGGTGATATCAAAATATGCAAAATGTTGTGGAGCAAAGAATATTTTGCCACAGAGTTTGCAGTTGTTTCCAAAGCTCCTTTAAATAAGAGTAAAGTAGTATAGAGTTAGGTTATGTATAAAATTAATTTATTGTGTATTTGTACATGAAAATCTGCACAGTACATGAAAATCTAATACATCGTCTCACAACGATAAAGCTTTAGTAAAACTAAACTCAAATACTTAAACTTCGACTATCATCATCGCATGACCTCAAACAAACCGCATATGCACTCCACGGACGGAATATGTGGTAGAAAGTGTAAACAGCGATGCAAAATTGAACACAGGGTGCATCATTGGGACTAAGATTCATCCTGCTCAAGTGTGTAGACATTTCGCCTTGGGCCCAAAGTCCTGCCACTATGACATCACATGGGGCCTGGTAGTCAGCTATCAAAGAAGAAGAGTGGAATCGTTTGGGGTCTAACGTATTCATCAATAGAAAAATATTTATACACGCTGTTTCCTGATAGGATATCTCCTTTTAAAAAAAGCAGCCTATTGGCACAACATGAAGAGTAACAAGCCATCAAAAAGACCAGAGAATTAAAAATACAAAACACAGCAATATTAAAAAACAAGAAACTTCATAAAATGCTGAAATTCTCTTGTCGAGGTGATTAAAATAAAAAATGTCACTGAATGAGGTTGAATGTTGTTTTTTGACTAGGCAACCTTAGATTTGATGAAGTGCTGTCTGACTGATCAATAGGATACAGCTCCAGGTGGTATTCTTAATTAAGATAATTTATGAAGCTGTTACAACGGGGATGCATTACAAATGACCCTCCACATAGCTTTATACTTAGCCTGTGCTTCCCATGTCTTTAGGTTTTAATAGAGCTTATTTAAATACAGTGGAAAACAGTTGGAACAGTTACCAACGTCCTGGAAGATGAAAGGTCCACGCATAGTTCCACATAATCCATATTTATGATTTATGACACATCTGACGCATTTACAATCAGCATTAGTTTTATGAGTCACCTGTTGAGGATTAAATGAATGGGCGTCACTCAGAACAGCAGATTGAAAGTCATATTGATGTTGTTAGGGTCCCGTTCCCATAGCCTCAGTGATGTCACTCTTCACTCACTATTGGCTGTTCTGACAAAGACACAATTAGCTGGTGAAGTTTCATTGTGAGATCAATGATCCTCATGGAGATATTTTCTGGGGACACACGTGATCTATCATTCAGTGTTATTTGAGTATGAATATTCTGTATATTGTATACAGTATTCTAATTTTAATGTATTCTAAATATAATGTAGAATAATGTATTCTAATTTTACAATATAATGAAGTCCTCTATATAGCCTAACTGGTTCTCCAACTGGTTCTTTTAAGGAACGTATACAGTACATTTTAATTAAATCATTTGTTATATATAATCAGTTTACATGAAGATACAAATCTGTAAAACCTGCATAGGACTTTCTGCCCCTTTAATACTTTGCTTGTGTGCATTATATACTTTAAAATGTAAATGATACTCTAGAAGTATGTAAAAGTATAACAATTCTGAGGTAAATTTAAACAACAGTTTTATTAATTACATTCAATTTGTCTTAATGGATAGATCTAGAAATATAACAAAATACACAGATATTTCACTGCCTATGCCTCAAAATTACACTGTGACACACACCTCCTAAAATAAAGCAATTTTAGTCAGCCACCACAAACCTGATATCAACTGAATCAGTTGCACAAATAAAGACAGGCTGTTTTTTTTGTTCTCGCACAAACTCTCAGCTTCCATTATACCCGAGTTTTCACCCAATGTAAAGGGGTTATTTGAAGACATGTATCAAAAACACAAATCATTTCGGTGCATGGCACTCTGAGACGTAACATAGCGGAGTAGGCAAGATGCTAACTGTTAAAAACAGAAAAAGACAGTTTGGAGCGACAACGCCGCATGCTTATGCTAGCAGAAAAATGCTTAAACACATCTGCATGAATATGTGACGTGTGTGAAGAGCCTGACAACAAAGCACCACTGTTTTGTTATTTAAAAACACAGCAGCGACGGAGCCCAACAACAAGGTGTGCCAGGAAAAGTGGCTCCCGGAATGCACCACTGTGTGCATTTTTTAAAATAAGTGTGTGTTGAAGGTACAACACCCTTGGCATGCTTAACATGTCTGAGAAACGAGCTGTTATCTAAAACTGAATTCTAGGGAAAATGTTTCCATTGTTCCTAAAATCAAACTTTATTTATCCGTTTGATATTCTTGGTGGCATTTCTCAACAATAACATGAAACAATTCTCAATTATTCTGACCATATCCAGGATCAGATTATCTTTGGACCGCATTATTAACCTACTGTAGTCGTTATGACTCTGATATCAGCCAGTCACTGAATGTGTATCTCGCAACACTTTCTGAATGGCAGCATTTAAACACTACTAATTGTTCTACTCTCTTGTAACACTTACATTCCATCACTTGCCATTAGAGCCCATCACCCAGTAAAACCTAATCTTTCATTCTGTTTTTCAATTATTGTAGTGTGCGGTCTTAAATAGGGAGGCGGAGATAATGAAATTAACTTCCGAACTTAAAGCAATTCTCTGTGGCACAGTGATCAGATATTCTCTCAGCCTGGAAAATATATGCAAATTTTATGCGTCGATCATTTGTTATTACCATTGCAGCAACATAAAACAGAGTTTTCTTGAACAATTAGACTTAAAATAGTGCATATTAATTAGCCATGGGAGAGCAGGCATGAATATTAAACTTGTGCAATAGAAAGCCATGTACTTCTAACTCCAGAACAGTGATGTGGGTGTGACAGCATTGTGTATTTGTTTGTATTCTAAGTGCCTTGAGATCTCAGAGGCATTCCATCTACATGAAAAGAAATATGAACTCAACAGTTTTTATAATGGGTTGTGCCTTCTATGCCAGGAGAAGATAATTGCACATAGACCCACACATTTAAACCTCTCATTTACTTCTGCACTTCTTGTATTGTTTGTTTGTTTTCCTTTGTTCTTTAGGCTAGGCAAAAATTTCATCACAGTGAGCACACTGTGCAAAATATATACCATTCCTTTAATCTTTTTTCACGTTTGTTGGAGTTTTAAAATCAAATCTCTGCAGCATGCAATTAAATATATCAATATGCTGCCTGCCTTTCAAAAGCCTTTTATGATGGATTCTAATAATTCATTCACCCATCGTTCATTTATTAATTTATTTATTCATTCATGCACACATTAATGCGTTCATTCATGTATCCAATTATCTCTTTATTCATTTATCTAAGCATTAATGCGTTCATTCATGTATCCAATTATTCCATCATTCATTTATCCAACCATTAATGCATTTGTTCATTTATTTATTCATTCCATCATTTTTTTATGCATTGCTTAAACTGTGTGGCTACTACAAAATGCATCACAATCCTGAAAATGATTGTAAGAAACAAACCAATAAGCAAATAAGTTGGTTATCGTCATTAAATTCGCTGACACATTTTAACTGATCACCCAGCTTGCAGGGCCTCTGGCACAAGACAGCAGCCCCACCCCACCCATCAGTCACTAGCGGCAGTCTCCCCAAGGGGACGCCCCCTGTGACACCCATAATGGTTGTTTGATGGCCCCCATAAAAGAAGTCAATGTATTGATGGAAGCCCTTTGAGGACAAACCTTATTTGTATGTGGATCAATCTAGTCAATTCATAGAGGGGAACCATAAGGAAGTGAAAAGCAGACTTCAATGATAACATTACACCTGTGACCTCACAGCTTTCCCATCAGATTGTGATGACAGAGACAGTCTGTTTTCATGGTAGCGTGTTGCATTTTTATTCAATCATCGAATCCCTCACAATCAGATTACCATCTTTCAGATTAAATTGCATTGTCTACAATTTGTCCGTGCAACCTCGGAATGCTTTATCAGCCTATATTTCTGCTGATGCATTTGCATCTTGGGTACATTGATGTACCAATTCTAAATTCAAAACACCGTTTTAAAAAAAATCACGGTGAACAAAACAAACTGAAGCAATACAGGAAAGCAATATGAGAAAATGACAAAAAATCATTAGGATTTTTTTTCTATTTCCACTTTTTCTTATCTTAAGGGTATTCATTTAAAAGGCACTTTTTCCATGCAAAACATCATCTCCGTTACCAACTGATGTAATACGCTCTATTAATAAATAAATAAGGTCTGTGAAGGAAAGACCCACAAGACAAGCTCTTAAGGGAAGTATCAATACTGCAGGAGCGTTCCAGAGAGAGAAAAGTCAAAGTTAACATCTCAGTCCGTACTCGACCGAAGTGCAGCGCAGAACAACGACTCGTTGCATCACTTTAAAACGAGGGCAGAAATCATTTCTACCTTTATTAGGAACTTTAAATGAGGCTGCTGCTGAGAGAGTTTACAAAGGCAACCGAAGGCAAAAAAATAAAACATCCTATCCACTCCTCCTAAATTCAACTAGACAGATATGTCTAGAAGTCTGCGAGCCCAAAGTTTTGATGAAATAAGTTTGGGTGTCATCACCACATGATGCAATGCGGATGGAATGTGATGAATGAGGACGGTCAATTCTAAAACTCCATTCAGTTTCACTTCAAAATCCAGTCCAGATTCACACACTGCTATTATAAGAATCTCATACAGTACCTGGTTCTGTGATCCTTGGCCTCAGACTGGCTTTAACTAATGAGACCCCATGATGTCTGCATACTACCATCTCCCAGTGCCGCCCCATTTCAGCTTGAACACAGCAGACCACTTCATTTGCATGCATGGAATCTGCAACGATCTCCGTGGAGGGCCCGACCAAAGGAATAAGGGAGAACGCACACAAAAAGAGGGAGGAGAAAGGTGTTGTCCCACCACAGCTGCCAGAATCAGGTCAGTCAAATGTCCCTCGCCAAATGTCCCTCAAGAAGGGAGAAAAAGAAATCCCTCAAATTAAAATTAGCCACCCAAAACCTCTGGATTTCCCGTGCCAGTGGTGGGGAGTCTTAGGTGAGGGCAACAAGAAGTTTTGGGTGAAAGTTTGAGTGGAGTCCAAAGTGAGGTCCTGTGGAAGAGAAGGAAAGAGCCCTAGTGCCTGCCTGCTCCAAAAAAGGATGTGATAAGACTGCATGGCTAATGAGCTCACTGGCTCCAGAGAACCCCGGCTTTTCTTATTCTTGTTCATCATTAATTCAGCAACGTTGATAATTTCATTAGATTGCCACCCTTTTTTCTTAGCACATCAATAATGCACAGGCACGGCTTCTGGACCAGGGGTAGTCCCTGTAGCTCGAGCACGTACATCACATATATGAACGGTAACTGTGGTCTAAGGATACACCTATAATCACAATACTCTCCCATTCACCCCTATACATTTGGTCTGCCATACATACACCCACAAAATACATGTTCACACAAACAGCTGAGCTCTGAAAAGGCAGCGCAGGAAGATGAAACATATGGCAGTCTTCAAAATGAAGCAACGCTTCAGGTAAATAAAACAGTACCTGGCAAATACTGGATATTTCTCATCTGGCACTGTGGCAGAAGCACAGAGAAATGCGCCAGGGCAGTAAAACAAACACACGCTCGCACAGAGCCAGCCAGCCGATCTCCCTGCAAGCCTTCAACATCCAAGCTGTGGGATTTCTCTAATCACATTTATTTATTAACCCTCAATTAGGAATGGAAGTGTTACGGCTCATGTTAGCTTAGGGTGAACATCAGGACCTGCAATGCACGTAATTGACAGGCAGGGCTTATTCTTAGTTCAAACCATTTTGCCTGATTAATTATAAGCCTTTGATCTGTAGATACAATGCTATTAATTAAATCATTAAAAGAATTACTCACTTGTGAGAGGGGCATTTAAAAAAAGATGCCTTACAATAACTCCTGAAATATTCATTAATAAAAAAAAAGATTGCCTAAATTTAATGACAGGGATTACATGTGTAGAGACCGTCTTCGTTTCGCCAAGCCGGCCCCTTAACAAAAACCCTCCTTCTTCTGTTTAATTGCTGGATGAAGGGATGTGAAACGAGTGAGCAAGACACGCACACAAGCACTGACACACACATTGTGTAGATGTACATACAATCAGCCATCGCACACACATACACATACTGCAGGTTGGCAAATACAGCATCTAATTCAAAGTAAACACAGAAGCAGAAGCACACACTTAATTCTTCTAAAGTGTCGGCCATCATTTCACTGTGTTCTCACCGCATGGCAAGAGCAATATTTAATTGTGTCGATCAAATGGGACCAAAATTGTTTTCTGAGAAGTTTCTATGTTATTGTGTGTTTCTAGACATGCTTTTATAGATTGGAGGCTTTGTTATTGGGTGTAAACTTTAGACATCAGATCATAATAGATGGCTCTTGTTTGATCAAATTATTGCTACCCTTTTCCTCTTCACTCTTTCAAGCAGACGTGCATACGCAACCACACACACACGCACGCACAGATAAAGTAACTCATTTTTATAAAACGTGACAGTAGCCTGCCCAGTAAGCCAAATCCAGATCGCTCCTCTGCTTTGAGTTGGTCTCCTTACTACAGCTTGTTAAAGCAGAGAGTTTGGAGGGGGCAGGGATAAATAAAGCACAAAGTCAAGAGAAAGATAGTGCTTTGCTGGCTCCTGTTGCCCAAAGCGGTGCATGTCATTCAAGCAAAATAATTATTTTATAAAATGACAGGGTCAGAACACCTGCCTCACCTTCCACAAAACCAAGCAACACTCTGCTCGATTAATATGTGCTGTTAAAATTTGCTATTATCGAACACCATCTTTAAACATAAAATATCTTTGTTTCTATATTAATGTTCCTGTAGCTAGAATCGTAGAGCGCTGTGTTAGCAATGCAAAGGTCATGGGTTCAAGTCCCAGAGAACACACATATAATAAAAGTTATATCTTGAATCCACTGTAAGCTGCTTTGGTTAAAAAAAAATCTGCCAAATGCCTAAATGTAAATGTGTTTTGTGAAACACAATGACAGAAATTACCCATATTTTGTGGCGACACAAAACCCCAAATGCGCCGTACTGCATAATCCCAAATGTGTCACAAACTGTCACCGCCGTGCACACGCCACATGCTTTGTTTCTGAGACGAGCGATGGAACCTATTGGTGATTGTAGGATGATTGACAGCTCTGTACTAAAGCAGATGAAACACACTCCGCCCCTACTGTAGTCAGACTGTTTGAGAGTGCCAGTAGCCCACCCATAGGGGGGCCTCACCGAACTCTTCAAAAAGCCTGTGTGTGTCTGTTTGATCCCACTGCAGAGGGTCAGGTCACAGGGGATTGCTGGTCTATGGATTGGTTTATGTGTGGATGTGTCTGGTCGTAGGTGGGTGGTGCCAACAATTGATTCTAAAAATACAGAATGTTCGACACACAGTTGCACATAACTATTATGATAGAGCAATAAAATCACAGAATGTAAGTTTTAATGTGTTTGATGTGAACTATATTTACAGATTGTGTATAAAATTGCTCCTGAGGCCAGTTGGGGGGTTTGCAATATTTTACTTTCCCAAATCCTATCAACCTATTTTTAATTATTTATTTAAGACTACACAGACATGAAAACCAAACCTGACAAAGGATAACATTTTAGTAATTGTTTTGACATTGCTGGTTAAATGGATTTATACTGCCTTTTGTGTGTATTGTTTTCCATCAGCACCTGGTATGATGAATCAGGTCAGGTAGAAACACACAAATTACAATTGAATCATTTTCACATATCCTTTCACTTTGTACCTTTCTGTGTGACGCTGTTGATTTCATTATGTTTTGATTAATCCTAATAAAAAGTTATATAATTGACCTCCACTTTTCTTGCAATAATGCTGCACAGGCTTGTGCAAATATAAACCTACTTTTTGTTAATATGTGTGTACAGAGTAGATCTAAACCTTCTGAGTAGTGAAGTTCTTGCATCTAAATGAGAATTGGTCAGTGCGAGTCTGAATGAATCACCACAGTCCTCCACAGACATCTTTCATCCATCCCCACTGAGACCGAAATGTCCAGAATGAGCCCAGAGATGAGGAGAACAGCGGGTGACTGGAACTAACCTCGCTAACTTCACCCAAGCCTCCGAGGGGGGTCAGGCCTGCGAATGGCACTCGGCATGAATCACTCGTCGGGAAATTATGTCCACAACATTTAATATAGCGAATTGCTACTTGCGTTACGGGCGGCACGTGATCATTTATCACAACTCCTCGCAGCCGCGGCTGTTTGCCCATTTCGACGCCCTGCTCTTCTATAATGGGTGTACAATTGAATCAGGTGTCTGGTCCTCTTAAGAAAATTAAGTCATGGCTTACGCCGCGGCCACTTAATGAGGACCGGGCTGCGAGACAGTGACGAATGGGGAGCGTCGCTAGGGTAGAGCAATATCTGCATTCCGTCGCCGTGTCGATTTTTCACCATTCCGCCTCCCTGCTGCCAACCCCCTCCTCCCTCGAGAGGGAGATATCAGTCACCTGCGTAGTTATTAGAAAGCTCTTATTTGAACATAGATTCCCCTCCTCAATGACAGCTAATAACAGGATTGCGGCTCATGAGCTGTATTTTTACATAGCCTTTTGATTATGATGGACATTACAAGCTACAGATAGGTTCGCCGTGCACTGCAGGTGCCTATAACTAGTTAATGGTGACGCATGTGGTGTGCCGAATTTGTTTAATAATTCAAGATGGTGGGAAAGTCAACTCTGTGGCCCACATTATGCAGGATTTGTGACGGATTGGCTTCATAACATACCAGATTGAAATGTTTATTTAATTGATGTTCAGTCCCTTTTTAACCGCGTGGAATATTTCCATTATTAACCAACTGAAATGATCTGTTCTTCTCATTTTTCGCTATTATATTACAATGCTGTCTCTCATAATATGCCATAATAGGTAGATTCAAATGGGGTAAAACATCAACATATACCTTTGAATCATGTGATGATAAAGGGATGCAAATAGGACAACAAAAGCATAGATATATTAAACTCATGTATGTGGTCAGGCACTTTTACAGTATCCAGAGGAAATTACAGTACATTCAAGCTATCTATTTTTTTATGAGTATGTGCATTCCTGGGAATCACATTTATGACACTGGCATTGCTCTAGCAGTTGGGCTATAAAATAGTTATCATAAAGCAGCATGTACCATGACACATATATCATACATTTGTTTCATTAGAACCCCTTTGGTTCCAAACAATGATTCTTTAACTACACGTAGTTCTGAGATTGTAGGCAGCTCCTATATAACTCCATAATATACATCAATTCCCTCAGAACCACAAGAAAAACATGGCCTACCCATGAGGTTCAGAGCACAACAAGGTCTGGTTTGATGTGACTACCATCTTAGTGAGGACCTGGCACTGACACTGGCTATTAATAACCATGATAGGGATCAATGAGAAGAACATCTCCAGATGATCAGAGGAGCATCCCAGAATGAACAAGCAGGACTGGCCTGAGCTGAGTGAAATCTGCTACATGTATGCCCTTTAATAAAGCAGTGAGACATATGGAGCAGCACGGATCTGGAATCTGTAGCGGTCAAGTTCTGTAACAAAGATGACTGTGTGTGGAATTAAGGACCTTCTCTTACCTCTCCTACTCCATCCCTATTGAATTGCACTCAGTATGAATTATTGACCCTGTAGTCCGGACCCTCCTCATTACTGTTGAGACTGTCAGGCCTGGTTTGTAGAGTGTTGGGTTGGGTTGGCTGACCATGTTGACATGCTCTATCTTTAATGCTCTGAGCAAACCAGATGGACCCGTCGTTTCATCAGGCCAGCCGTCAGGAAGCATGTTCAGTCCAAATCCGAGTCTGGAAAGCTTGGAGCGCTGGGAGCTGGCTGTGCCTCAGAAAGTAATCTTAAATTTTGGGATGGCTGTGGAAGCATCCACAGAACAGGAGGCAGCTATAAAGTTCTCCAAAACTTTCAGCATCGCCTTTAGAGCATCGTGAAACTTGGTGAGGAGAGTCTTAAAGATGCAAAGCATCTTGTTGGCGTAAGTATCAAGAGTATCAGTCACTTCATCCACTGAAAATGAGGCAAGTCTTCATATATCACTGTCATAAGAGTGTTTGTGGAAGAGTTAACATTTTGCATTCTAGCAGAACATGAACTCCTCTATGAATCAGTAGGAATCAGTCTAGGAATCAGAACAACATGCACCTTCTGGGGGGCTGCTGGGGGATTTGTCAGGAACACTCTGAAAAAGGGCCTTGTAATGTGTGAATTACAAGTAATTCACAAATTACATTGTGAATTCCTCCTAGGAATCAGACATCTATGTTTAGATGACAGAAACATCTTCATGAGCTTGAGGCTGCAGAACACTCATTAGTCAAGAGGGACCCCATAAAGCACTGTAGAGTCAGTAAACTGGTCTTCCCTGAGTATTAAAAGCTAACCTGGTGAGATATTCTCTATACCCCTTTGAATAGGACAACCACGTCTAAACTTTGCTTTTGTTTTTCTTGTCGTGCACTATCAATGGGATCTTTATCTTTAACATTATGGCCTCATAAATATACAAATAAATCAAACATATAAATAAAAAATACATTTCAGTTGCCATTTTAGCTGTGTATGTTTTTTATATTTATTTATTTAAAAGATTTATTTCTTAAAATAATATCTGACATAATAAATGATATAAATAAGCACACGTTTAAATCCACAACAATTATCTGCATGCATCATGACACATAAGTATCTGTGGTTTCTACTTCAGATGGTGCATCACAAAACCCACTTTGCCACAGAAACAAAATAAATCACTAAATGCAACCGAACCTACTTGCAGGTTTTTGCATTTTTTTTTCTTGACAGTCACAGCTAAATATTTGCCCAAGCAATTACCCACTGACATCCTTAGCAGGGCTGTAGTTGCCCCCAAAACAGTAAGATCCCATAAACATGCTTGCTTTCCCACAGAAAAAGCTTACTGTGATGCAAACATAAAAAGAAAGCAACACAGGCCTGCAAAATTCAGAAAATCAATTAAAAAAGTAAACAAAGCGAAAAGAGCACCAACAGCATAAACGCATGATAAAGTACGTAGATGTGTAATGCTGGTGCTTGTGTTTATGATGAGGGGAGATGAAAAGACATGCGTTTTTAAGGGAGACGAGGAAACGTCATCTTCTGTTTGTCTGACATATTTGCACAATTACCGAGGCTGAGCATCCTGGATCTCTATGCTTAGAAGTTTGAAGTTTTCTTTTTTAAATTTCTTTGGTGCCAGCAAGATCATTCTGCAGAGTGGGCATAAGTTAACAGGGGAAGTTCAAACTGTATACGTGTACAGTGAATGTAGAACAATTAAATTGTTGTTTGAGTTAAACCACATAATAACAATAATAATACAGCATAATAATAATACAGAACAAAATGATATAACGGACAAGAGGCAAAACAAGCACAATACACACACTAATACACACATATGTGCATTTACAGTCAGTGAGACATTTTAATGCAATGGGTAATTAAGACCAATCCTGTCTCAACTTACACCCTAATACATATTCACTCATCCCAAATCTACAGGAATTACAGAATTGCACCCGTTCTCAAAGGTATCTTCACACAATAGTGCTTTTATCATATGCTTACCAGCATGACCTCTTTCTCTCTTTTTAATGCCCGATCTTTTGCCCTTTCAATCAGGAAGCATATTACTCCTCTGTCAGAGCAAAGCACTTCCTAACGACAGCAGAGCCAGCTGGGAGAGAGGGTGAGGGCAGGAGGCCTTCGCATTAACATAATAATCCAACCATGCTCCCACAGGCCCCGGGGCCAGACAGCATATTAGCTGGGTCCCCTTTTGTGAGGGTCCTTGCAAAGGGGAAAAAGCCGTCTTATTACTTGCCTGTCAACCTGTGGAACCTTTGTGTTTGCCTTTGGAGTCACTGTTGTGAATGCAGGTAGGTAGAAAGGCAAACGTGTTTTCCTGTGTGTTTGTGTGTGTGTTTTAACAAACACAAAAAGAATATATATATATATATAAAAAAAGTCTTGAAATCAGTTTTTACAAATATCCAAAGTGCCTCTTTCTGTTTTCTGAGCTTTAATTTTGAGGCTGCAATGAAAAACACACAGAACACACAAAACTTACAGCTTTAGAAGACTTTGAATGTAGTGAATCGACTCAGTTTGATGGTTTTTATGTCATTTCTGGAATGAATTATGTCATGATTATTTATTTATCTGCCTGTTTGGTTAATAAAGACTTTTCTCTGACATAAAAGTCTGAGTAAAAATCAATGTCCTTATTCTTGTAAGAAATTTGACACATTGGGACAGTTTTGTGGGGCAAACCACTAACCCAAATTTGTACACAGGTGTGCTGAATTCACCTCAGCAAAGACTGAGACTTGAAAAAATAAACAGAAAAATGACTTTGAAACCTTTGCAATGAAATAGTTTTTTCTTTAACATCCAAAGCCACAATAAACACCTGGAGGATGGACAGTCAGCATTGCACAGGTGTAAAAACTTGTACCGTTCTTTCTTTAGTTG
The DNA here is from genome assembly GCA_036877575.1 of Botia almorhae. Taxonomy (NCBI): domain Eukaryota; kingdom Metazoa; phylum Chordata; class Actinopteri; order Cypriniformes; family Botiidae; genus Botia; species Botia almorhae. Next base: position 15,054 of record JAZGTJ010001995.1, read on the forward strand.
AGCACAAAAGCAAGATTTCTGAAGACTAGTATGTTCTCATTTTTCATGCTTCATTGCAACAAATGTGGGCTGAAGCTTTAAACACTACAAAAAAGACACAACAACCCCACAAACAATTAACAATTGAACCGATCAACTGAAAAATATATTTCATTTCAGTTCATTTAATCAGCTACAAGCTTTTTAACATTTACCCTGTCATACAAATGCATGTAGGAATCAAATAACTGTAGCTGTAACAACCTCCATTTTATTTACAGTGAGATGGAGAAAGACAGAGTGATTGAGACTTCAGCAAAAACTAAGAAAATTACTCAGGTCTTCGTTTTTTCCCAAAGGCGTTCGGGTAACATGCACAGGAACTGTGATCTCATTCGCTAATCTCCTTGAACACATATTGTGACCAACTGTCTTGTTTCTCACAAGGCCCTTGAGTGCCAAAAGGCTCTTATCTCAAGAAACAACACAAGCTTCTTCAAGTGCTTGAAGAACACTGGAATGATGGACAAGCTATTCAAAAACACAATAATGCAATATGAAACAGAGAACAGGGGAACAAAAACTTCCATTCTCAGTTCTGCTGATTAATTCAGACTGAAGATTCATGATTCATCAGTGTTTTTTAGATGAATTGATAAAGTGGCCTTCAAGTCAACAGTCATTGAGAAATCATCTGTATGAGAAAGCCACAGAGGATTTGAAGGGAAGTCTGTCAGGCCATTTTGATTCAAAAGGACCTCAGATGGTGAAAGTGATGGACCGCGCTGACAGCGCAAGAGCAGAGAAACAGAGATCCAGAGCTGGCACTGAGGTCTCCACACTGAAGTCTCCCAACCAGGGATGTCAGAAGAAGAAGATGAAGAGGCAGAAACTCCACAAACAACCGAATCAAGCCACAGGATAGGCCCCCACCATCCAGTGTCCCCTTGAGGGGGAGCGCTCTAATTGGTGGAAAGGGCAACCCATCCGCTCTCACACTCAGATCTCTCTGCGGACATCCAAGGCAACGTGCCAATTACTGCCAATTGTTGGTCTCGTCATTGAGATGTGGACAGTCGTCCGCATGGAATACGACCGGGGCTGGAGAATGTTCTTTTTTCTGAGGCAGGTTCACATATGGTGAAAAACAAACTCAGGATTATGACCCCTGCTAGACAGCATTCATTCATGTTATATCCGCCGAGACGCCCGGCGCTCTCTCAATGAATATTCGTTGAATGCAGTTCACTTTAAAACAAAAGTCAAAATATACTTTGGGTTACTGTTCTAATATTCTAAGCTGTGGTAAAAGGGAAGCTTCATATAGACAGGTTGAGTTAATGTGAAGTGATTCTAACTGACAAACCCTGTACTTTTCAAACCCTCAAGTTCAGGCTATGTTTAAAGAGGGAATAGCCCATTATGCACTGCTTGGGGGGAGTTCAACACACATAGTGGTTCATCCATTATCCATAAGCTGTTCATCATGGTTAGGGTCAGGGGAAGACCACAACCCCTCCCAGCAGGCAGGAGCGTACCAGGGAAGAGGAGTTTCACTCTCTGGGGTGTATATGATACAGACAAGAGGGGAAAAAAAGAATAAAACATTCACAATAATTTTCGTTCGGCAAAAAACGATGTAATGCCTTTTAATTGTTGGCAAAAACCTCTTTTTTTTAGGGAAAAAATCCGGCCATGGTAATTTTATGCTGATAAATTATTCAGCACACATTAATAACAGTCCAAGTGCGAGAAGCAAAAGAGGAAGCTGTTTTAAGAGTGATGAACGGCTGGTGTTTCCACCGTTTCCGCACGGCAGTCATTTCTTCGGCTTTAAGTGCTAAAAAAATGAAATGAAAATAAAAAGCTTATTTTGAGAAGTTTAGTGGATCCTCACACACTGCACTGGTGCCAGTATATTTCCATGTATATAAATGTGCACAAAAACCTCTTTACCTAAAAATATGTATTTTTCTGTATGCAGATCATTATTTCATATTTTGAATAATTTCCTATCAGGGTCTAAAAGTAACTGTTCACAAACCACGCCAACTGGTCCATTGGTAGTGCGGTTGTTCTTACCACATCATCTTTTCCAAATGTAGGACAAAGTGTTTCTGCAAATTCAGACCGTTTCCACTTTTGACTTAAAATCATCATTAAAAGAATCAGGATGAAAGATAAAATTCACAGCACAGATTTAAGATCACATAACACACAAAAGGAATTGTGTTCGGTCATCATGAATAACCAGGTTGATGGGAAAAGCACCCAGAATTTCTGCTCATGTTTGCCGTCAATCATTCTAAGAATGTTTTTTTAGATAGAAGATGAGTCTTGGGTTCAAGGTTTAATACGTTCCTTGATATGCATCTCATGTCTAATCAATCTGTTCATCAATCTGTTTGTCGTGCATTATCTCCATCAGTTTTGATCTCACCTATAGAAATGAATAATATTAATATTTAAAGCCTGCTAACCAGATCCAATCACGAGAGCCAACCCTCATTGCATCCTCACTGAGCAAAGACAGTACATCAAGGGATGCCTCGCTCATCTAGATAAGAACCTGCATGATTCTCACAGCCACTTAGTAATTCTTTTTCATATTCATTACTAGTAGGGAGAAGGGACCTGCTCCCATCCGCTATGGACGCGAAACGTTGCTTTTCATGCTTAATAATTCATAAATGACTGAGTGTATGTGGTACCTCACCTACAAATGCATGTATCATCTGTACATTAAACAATGGACTTGAAAGTAGACACATAAACCAGAAAATATGCATGAGTTTCTAGAGGACCAAATAGGCTGCATACTTCTGTGAGCAAAAGGAAGCAACAATTGCCTTCCCGAAGCCTGACGCACAACCGGCCTTGTTTTTCTTTTTCTTAAAGGCAGTGGTCTACTCTAAATATTTACAAACTGAATAACGCACATGAGATGGAATAAGTGGAGGAACTCAATAAAAGTAGTCCAGGGCCTGAAGGAGAAACAACAACTTCTCAGAGCCGGTTGAAAGAAACACTGCCAATGGAAGAAAAACAAAATTTCTACTTCAAAATAATTTCAGAAGCAACTGAAGAACCAAACATTCTGGCAGCAAAGCTGTAGCTACAGCAGCATTAGAAAAGAGTGCTAATTGAGCAACTTTATAAAGTAATATGCTTTATAAACTGTGCATATTGTACTGTGTGTCGGTCGGGAGGTTGGAGTACTTCATATTCTTTCAGCAAAAATATTCAAACTAAAATTACAACATTTAAAACATTTTAAGAACAATTCTTTAACCGTCCCTGGTCTTTACTATATTGTTTTTGCACTTTTTAAGGCAATTGTTTTTCTGTAATGCATTATTGATAATTCCCCAGTGGAAAGTTAAATAAAAAGTAGTGCTCCACAGTAGTGCTTTGACACCTTAAGTGTTAATGAAGAAATGGTTTAAATAAAACCTAGCAACAACAAACAAACAATTAGGCTACATTAATAAGTATCCATTTGACATGTTTTAAGGTGAATCCATATACAGGACAACTCAAATATAAAAACAGTGCATCATTAATAATCAGGTTTGTTTCATCTGTTTTATTTTGTTTGTTTGATGTTTAAAAATGCACCCAACAACTGATGTTGCTTTTTCCAACACTGCAGCATCCGACTTCCGCCAGTTTGTGCTTTTTGCTCACATTGTGAAAAAATAAATTCTGCGGAGGCTGTGATAAACCTACAGCGCTTCTGTACCCAAAAGAAAGAGTTAATTAGAAATACAAATTCGCCCAGATTGTTATTAATGGGAACTGTAGAACAAGCAACACATATTTTGTGCCCATAAGTAATCTCAGGTAGCTTTGATCTCAGGCCCATGGCGGATGCTGCTACGTACCGCTGCCTGGCTTCTGGGACTATGCCAGCACCAGACATCTGGCTACTTTGTTATCATTGGCTGATCGTATCTCGTGAGACCACTCTTGTGACACTAGGCAAGAGAGAAGAGTGGCCTGGCAACGAGAATTATAAGCACATTTGGAGTGGATTAAAGCTCCAAAGTGGTCCTCAAAGCGCGACGGGGGTCTTGCGAGCTGCCTTCCGCTGGGGGCTGGCGAAGGGGCTTGCAGAACAGACTTAAACAAACCCGTTACAAAGATGCGCGATGCCAAATAGACTCTCAGAAAAAAGGCAGAGCCCCAGCAGAAAAGAGTCGTGGAGAGGGAGAGCCTCTAATTATCTCATCTCCTCAATTCTGTTGCCAGATTGGGAGAGGACCAGATTCGAGAGCTGATGGAACTTTTTGCCGGGTTCATTACGAGCAGGCACAGGTATATCTGCACTGCTCGTTTATGTTTTTTCAAATAATTATGGTAGACGTTGAAATGAATGATTAAATTCCCGTGTAATTAAGATACACAAATTCTTTCATGTTACATAATAAATAACCACATCATGTATATTTAACATTATTTAGGAGTTACAATACTAGTTGCATAGCTCAGATTTGTATAAAGGCTTAATTATTCCCTCCGAGATCAGGTCAGATGGTCCCACAGTCACCGTCTAAAATAATTAATACATTTATTTAGACAAACCATGTGTCGATTCTCCCCGGCCATTTGTCTTCCTGCCTCTCTATCACAACAGACATTGCGGGCCCTAAATGTTACATAAGCTGAACCTCATGATATATTCATGATTATTCAGTATGTGGTACTGATGGCAGCCCTCCACGGATTGTGTAGCTGATGACAAGCTCGATATGTAAGACAAACTCCCCTCCACACTGTACACACATTGTCCATGTAGACCTTGGCTGAGAAAGGTTACTCCCACCCCTCCCTCTCTTTTCTCTCTCTCTCTCACCCACACAAACTCTTTTGCTGTAGCTCTCTCTCCCTTACTGTCACTTTCACTCTGTGTCTTTATTTCTTCATGAACTGAGGGTTAGGACACCATCTCCAGTTTTGAAGCAGTGCTAGATATCAGACGCTCGTTATCGTTAATCTCCTATTCACCACTACACTGGATGCCAGCCCATGAGATTTAGACCAGCTGTGGTAAGGCTTTGAAGATCCGTGTAGCAGACAGTGCTGGTCTTCGAACACATCATACCGTGCCTTGTTATTTTTTATATATCGCTACATACAGCGCACGCAAGGATGCTTGTCATTTCAGGTAATTTGGCACTAGTGAAGCTACACTTTAAACGGAGGAGAATTGCTAGCTGAAGTCACGTTAGCATGTTTTTACTGACACTTGAGTTGGGTTCACACTAAACCTAGCTTAGCAACATAAAGGCAAGGGGTTTGTAAGGGCCTGTCATGTTTTGAATGGTCTTATTTTGCCTCTGTAGACTTTCTGAGGGAGTGTATTAGCACAGCATCATGTTGCTATATTATCATGCTAATAATGAGCTTATGGAGGGCTGCGCAAAACTCGGCCCTTCGCTCAAAGGGATGAGCTGGATGAGAAGGGGGTCCTCTGACACCTGTCACCCCACAAGCCAAGCACAATTAAGGCTTCTCTTGGGGGTGGGTTGGGGGCTGAGGGGGGGTTGCCTAGAAGTCGTGCAGCGCTCCTAGTGTTATGGGGAAGCGTTTGAAGATCATTAGTGTTACAGCCCCTGTCTTCATGGCCCTGACAAACCCACTGAATACAGTGCTTTGATCAAGCTCAGGCATTTTTGTCAATAGCAAGGGTACAGTGCACACATTAGAAAGTAACTCACACAAAGTCAGCAGGTAAAGTGACACTTTTAATAGAAGCTCATGCATTGTACTGATTGGATCTTATTAACATCATTCCTGTTGGGTCATCTTGGACAATGAACAAACTGTTAACTGTCAACAAAATGTCATTATGTATAAATGCAAACACTTATCAATTACTTTGTTTGTTGTATTTAGGGTATATGTTTCATTTATGGATGACTACGTATTCTGTAATGTTTTCTGTTTGTTTCTATTATATGTGGCTTCATTTGATATTATTATTTTAAATTTGAAATCAATTTTTAGGGGGCTCTGACTCTTCTGTTATAAAAACGTTCTAAAGAGTTCTACAAAAATAACTACTGTATCAAACAAGCACAATGCATTTTTGTAAAGTAAAGTTTACCAAACTGACAATAATAAATTTTTAATTATTTTAAAGTCTGGGAAGTTTTAAAGATGGGCAGGAAACTGTCAGATTGCATACTGTACTGTGATATTTCAATGGGTAAGAACGAAGTTTCACAATGAATATCAAGATATGAGGTAGAAACATATGGGATTTGCAAAAAATGTAACTATAAAGAGGCAACGGTCAAAACAAATAATACCTTAGATTGACTAATTGTTCCCAGGTTGTAATAGTCCCTTATGTGATATACAATGATGTAATATAAATGTAATATAAAGTTATTGACCTCTGATGAATCAGTGGTTAGCACCTACATTTAAATATTTTTAATATAAATACTAAATTCTAGAACTCAAACTTACACAGAGTTATTAATATGAACGTCCCAGGAACTAAAAATGGCCAATGGCGCTAAGGTTCTGTTGAAAAATGTTGGGTCCTACCTGCTCTTTATCTTCGTTATGCAGATGCCAAGAACCCTAACTGTTGCCACAGCATGTTTTAATTCACACTTTCAATGTTGTAAGTTGTTTGCATCGCACCATGTGGAACAGCTAGAAGCAGCTACACAGCCCCCAGAGTCAGAATCTGTGATACCATCAGGGAATATGAGATACCATCACGTAAGGCACTTCTCTGAATCATGTCACGCAAATACAGGCATGTTGCACCTCAGTGTAACTTTAAATAGGGTGTTTGGCAGGCAATTGGATGAAGGGGAAAAATGATAATTATGGCTGATGAGCGAGAGGCTGAATGTGGTGACAGTGTGACAAGCGAGGGCTCTTTAATTTGTTGGATCGGATAGTGACAAGCTCCATCAGAGGATGGGGAAAACCTTTTCATTTGTGTGAAAGAAAGGCAGAAAGGGGGTCAATTAGCATCAGCCATTAGACAACCCATGACAAGCTATATATTATCACCTGGTACAGTCAGACTAATGAGAGAGAAAAAGAGGATATTTCACTACATAGACTGCATTGAAAAGCAGTAGTTCATGGGCAATCATAAGGAAAGTGGGCTGATATACCCACACAGTCGTCATGTTCTGCTACCGTAGTTTAATGATGACATGCTTTAGTTCAGCTAAGGCATTGTGACAGCATGTTATGAGTGATTTTTATGTTACATGACAGTATATGACAATATATTCCAATTGGTAGCATTCAATTCTTCCCAGTACAATAATAACAACAGTAAGTCTTGTGCCTCAGCTTACACTCATAGGGTTCCTTAAAAGTTCTTTATCAGGCTGTGTGGTTCTATATAGTACTCTGAACCTCAGAATGTTTTGTCGCAAGGTTCTATAGCCTATAAAAAGAAACAAAATAAGAGGAAAACAGAAATTTGACTAAAATGTTCCTTGGGGAACCAAAAATAGTTCTTCTATGCCATTGCTGAGTGAAGAGGTGTATTTTGTCATACATTTAACATATAAGTGAATAAATCTAGGAAGACATTTGTATTTTTTTGCATGGAACAAGCAAAGTGAAAAAGACCTGCATGGATCTCATCCATTTATTTATGTGTTCACTTTTTACAACCACAGGGACGTGGTATGTGGTGGCTTGAATCGCCATATTTACAATTAAATAACAAATAACGCCAAAAGGGAAGTAAATATTTTTCATATCGTCCAGTGAGACCAATACAAAGTCATGCTTCCTTACCAGTGCCTTATTTGAAGCGATGACAGGTGCAGCGAACCCATCTACAGTATATTGATTTGGAGGACCTAGAGGTATGTGACATCATTATAAGGATTGACCTCCTCTTGATCTGCCCTCAAGACTCAGAGCACATGAACATTGCCACGACCGAGACTCTGGTTTTGTTACTGGGTCGTAGTTACCAGTGTATCATGGGATCGTTTTTGGCATGTTATTTTTTGAATGACCTCACCTCAGTTTTCATCTTACTCTCTCAACTCTAATCAAATACTCATGGGTTTTATCCTTATTTGAGGAAATTGATGTCCCGTAGTAAAACTAATCGCTAAGGCCATGTCCTTTTGTACATCTGCTGGTTTCTAGTGGCAGCCTCATGCCTGTGCATTCAAAGAGCTCCGAGCACATTGAGAGAAGAGAATTAAACTCTTGCTACTGAGAGCAGTGAAGAAAAAATATTTTTCTCCTTTCCTTCTCTGTACCTTTACTCTCTCACACACAGATATACGTTCTCTGTGTCTCCTCACACACACTCTCTCTCTAAATATCCCGCACACTCCCACATAAGGCACATTGCGAGTCTTTCTTTTGACTCTTTATCTCTCCCTTACTTCATCTCCTCCTTTCTCCCATTCCGGTGATGTATCTTTTGTCTCTGTGTTCTTAGAGCTGCAGTGACTGTGTTGGTGGCACAGAGGAGCGGTGGGTATTAAAACGGCTGTCTCTGGCGGTCCGGATGTAATTGGGATTGTTAACGTGCGCGGCTCCTGAGGGATGCTCGTGAGAATGTCTTTGTGTAAAGCACACAAGCTCCACAGCGGCGTACCTTGATTCTGATGTACGTCAAAAAAAGCAAACAAGTCACCTGAGCTACTGTATATCAAGTATGGCTGTTATTTTTCCTCACCCTTTTTATCCTCCTGTTTCCGGTTGTTGCTACTGGTGCAGTGTTATTTTTATGTAAAAGATAAAGTCTGTGAAGCTCAATTTTTAGTCAGAATTCCTATGAGAGCAACCTTTCTTAGTGAGGAAAATAAAAGTGTATTTATGAGTATGCGGACATAGATTTTGAGAGGGGAAAATCTTTGCATACCCAGCCGCTATAAGCACCTGTCTAGTAATACAAATTGAAGCACAACATCATCAAAGAAGAGAGAAATGCAGAAAGAGACAAAGAAAAAATGTCTACGAAAAAGTGAGCCGTTTTTGTTGTTAAATGATGAAATTACTATATTATATCTAAACTTAAAATCGCTTAATTAATCAGTTGTGTACAGAGATCGCGCCACGGGTGCAAGAAAATGCGTCCCCCCGCGGGTGCAGACACCACGTGTCCATTGGTAACTGAAGTATTAAAATATATGTTTTGAGATCATTTTCATTTTTGATCTGCGTTTATTTAGGATGTATTAACACTTAAATCGTCTTGATAAATATGCTTTTTATAAGCGTTCAGTGAGCAAAATCTACTCAAAGTCAACCGCCTCAGAGCGGAGCCAAATTGATTTATTTGACGTTAGATATACTTTTGTGTGCTTCGTTGTGAATAAAATTTTCATTTGCCGATTTAAGGGTGGTGAAATATAAATGATTTCGTTAAAGTTTCATCATAAGTCAGTCCTTAGGTATATACAAGCAGACATTGATTGGGCCTTGAAGTCTCCTGAGTAGGCGCGCCAGGGGTGGCCCTCCAGTTTGAGAGGTACTGTATTGTACCTCTCAGCAACCCGGTGGCACTATTGACAGCAGTTTTGTCATTGCCATTATACATTTGAGATAAACAAGCTAAATAAGGGCCGAAAAAAAGATGACATCTTTTAGATCGTCTGTTTAAGATATAGTAGAGTGTTCTTTGGAATTAATTATTATTTCTTATTCATTTATTTAGGCCTTTTACAATGTGATTTAAAAGTTCATCATGGTCCTATAAAATATTGTTCTATGAGTCCTCAGGGTGCCAATACAAAGAAACATGATACAACAAGATTTTTCATAATTGAATGTCCTTTTTAATGTAACTATGATGACAAGCCATAGTTTATGATCTTGACGAGTTGATTTATACATGCACATTCAGAATAAGTCTCTGTTACGTGATGGTAAATAAACGGACGACTCATTAAATATTACAGCTAAAGCCTCTATAGAACAATGCATTTACCCAAAGAGGGTAACGCATGTGGTCTTAACCAAATATTATTAATCAATATATTGTCTTGATGGTCTTGATCAGCTGATAATGTAATGCTGACGTAATTTCATGTTGGCTGTGCATTTGTACATGCAAGGCTAGTCGGTCGCTATCAATTACCCCATCCAATGGACTGGAATAGATTAAACAAATTAGACAAGGCTTGTTAATTAGAACATGATTAAAGGTTTTTAATTAAATCACTGATGAAGTAGTCTAATTAGAACGAAGATATGATAATAGCCCGCTGCGACAAGTATATAATTGTATTGGGTTTGCAATTAAATCGTAAAGATTTTTTAAAAATCCGCTTTTCCGTGTCATTATTGAAATACTTCACAAACTGAACAAGCCTGTTTCTATGCGACATTAAATTTATAGATGCTCAATAGTAACTCTAAGATGGTTTATCTATTTATCATTTGCATTAGCAGGAAAATAAAACATTCGTCCAAATGAAGTACCCCTTTAAATAAAATGTAATTATTGAGAGGTTCTCTCACAAATATAAATGAAATTTAGATTTAATATCTCTAAATTTAGCTGAACGTAATTTGTTTAATGCGTTGTCGGTGTATCAGATTATCGTTATAATGGAATGATAGTCATGTGTTTTATTTTGATTTATTTAACCCAACAGGGACAGCAGATGATGGAGCTGTCTAGGGTGATTTCGTCTGTGGCAATACTTCCCAAGCCTTCAGTCTTCAGTTAGCCTACTATTAAATACCGCACATTATATATTAGTGTTCATTTATATATATATATATATATATATATTTCAACGTGTGCAATATTTACATTTCTAACGTGAAGTGCTTGTATAATACGATTCAATCTCTGTTTGTATTATTTTCGTTTAACTACTGTGGTTTCCACTAAAACTTTATTGAAGTAGGATACAATACCAGCTGCAGTCATTCCAACTGCCCATGCGCAAAGTCCCCAGCGGCGCTGTGGCTAATGAAGAATAATAAATCATGAAAGGTTTTTCAGGTACAGCCGAGAGTGTGTAAGAGGAGAGGGAGTGAGAGACTGGGTGAGCAAGAGAGAGAGAAAGAGAGACGCAGCCTGCCCTTCGCCTTAGAGCACAGACAGATCGAGTCCCCGCAGCATTGAATGTGGTCGACTGTCACCTTTATCTCATAATCAAATTCAGCAAGAATCGGAATAAGGGTAAAAACGACATTATTTTTAACAACATCATTTTGGAGATTTGCGCGAAGAGAAGTGAGAAGAAACTTTTTTAAAACGTGAGCAAAGACAAACTCACAAAAGACATCACCTTCCGCTGTGGCAAAAAACGTATTTTGCAAGGGCGAAGGAAAAGGCAATTGTAAATTCAGTGGAGCGTTTTGATAAGAGTTGATCTTTGAAGGAGTTTACCGACAGCGCGCGCTCAACGCGTAAGGTTGCATGGCTTACTGGTGCTCGCGACACGCCTCACGCCACGCGACGGAGCGATCAGAAGACATCTCTCAGAACATTAGGTAGTAATACATTTGCTGTCTAGAGATTTAGTGCATCATCCTCTTTACGTTCGTTGCTACGCCACTTGTATCAGACATCGACTTGAGACTTCCGCGCAGCGACTGGGCTTGAACTCCAGTCGAAGAAGGCGGAGTCTTAACTTATTAAAAGGAACTCGCCGAGGCTCGGTCGCAAATATGATGATGATGTCTCTGAACAGCAAGCAGGCGTTCGCCATGCCCCACACCAGTTTGCCCGAGCCAAAATACTTGCATTCTTCTTCCTCCTCTTCCACTCTGACTTCCAACGCGCCTTCGTCTTCCTGCTCGTCGTCCCGACATAGCAGCACGATCAGCAGCAGCGGCAGCTCGGAGGCGATGCGCCGAGCATGTCTCCCAACCCCACCGGTACGTATTCTGCATAATCACCGCTTAAAGGCACATTTTGACAGCCCACTTTTTCTGCTTGATGTTTTTTTCATGTCTGCACAGCAAATCACCCAACACCTCCATTTTTCCCTCCCAACTTATGTATTCAGTCGGGTTTGCCTTTCGTATTAATTTTTATGACCTGGGATGTTGCATGTGTCTTGTTTTGTGTGTTCTTTTTTAGGATTTCTTTTTTTACATGCTGGAAATGTTTTAAAACCACGGAGTGGAGCGCGAATTCCCTGCTGACAGTTATGTGTGCATTCTATTTGCAATTGCAGAGCAATATATTCGGCGGTTTGGATGAGAGTTTGTTGGCCCGCGCGGAAGCTCTGGCGGCGGTGGATATAGTCTCGCAGACCAAAAGCCATCATCACCCTCCTCATCACAGTCCCTTCAAGCCGGACTCAACCTACCACACCATGAACACGCTTCCCTGCACCTCCTCGTCGTCGTCCGTGCCTATCTCGCACCCGTCTGCTCTCGCAAGCCATCACCACCACCACCATCATCATCACCATCACCAACCGCACCAGGCACTTGAGGGGGACCTGCTGGATCACATCACCCCTGGACTGGCACTGGCTGGTGCCATGGCAGGGCCAGACGGCTCGGTGGTCTCCACGCCTGCACACCCTGCCCACATGGCAGGCATGAACCACATGCACCAAGCTGCCATCAACATGGCTCACGCCCATGGTCTGCCATCCCACATGAGCTGCATGAGCGACGTCGACGCAGATCCCCGGGACTTGGAAGCGTTCGCAGAGCGCTTTAAACAGCGTCGGATCAAACTCGGTGTGACCCAAGCGGATGTAGGGTCAGCACTGGCCAACCTGAAGATTCCTGGCGTTGGCTCTTTAAGCCAGAGTACCATATGCAGATTTGAATCTCTCACGTTGTCTCACAACAACATGATCGCTCTGAAGCCCATTCTGCAAGCCTGGCTGGAGGAAGCTGAAAAGTCACACCGAGATAAACTAAACAAACCCGAGCTCTTCAACGGGGCCGAGAAGAAGAGGAAGCGGACCTCTATCGCGGCCCCAGAAAAAAGGTCCCTAGAAGCGTATTTTGCTATTCAGCCGCGTCCATCATCGGAGAAAATCGCAGCAATTGCAGAGAAGCTGGACCTCAAAAAGAACGTAGTGCGGGTTTGGTTTTGCAACCAGAGGCAGAAACAAAAACGCATGAAATACTCGGCTTGCGTCTAGCGCGAACAAAAACTGACCTGAAGACCAACACGACGCGTCGAGAGACTCCTGATACTGTTTAGAGACGATTTGTACAATATTTCTTATCTCATACCTTTTTCAATCATCAGTAACTTGTACATTGAACCAGAATATTATGACATTGAAAAGAGACTGAAATGCCAAAATCACTGTCACTTATTACGCAAAGGGGATGTGGAATCATTTAAAGGATCGTTTGACTGATCAAGTAAGACCATTCGTTTTTCCTCACTTCCATAGCACACTTTCT
>JAZGTJ010001995.1:28435-47048 GCA_036877575.1 Botia almorhae
CCTATAAACAATTAACAATTGAACTGATAAACTTAAAAATGTATGTGGAATTTTGTTTAATCAGCTACAAGCTATTTAACATTTATTCAGTCATACAAATGCATGTGGGAAAGAAATAGCAGAACGTACTTTCCTTTCCGCATACTGTAGATGTAACAACCTTCCTTTTATTTACAGTGGGATGGAGGAAGACAGATTTATTGAGACTATGGCTAAAAATAAGTAAATTACTCAGGTTTGTATTTCCTCTCAAAGGCATTCGGGCAACATGCACAGGAAGTGTGATCTCATTCGCTAATCTCCTCAAGCACATATTGTAACCTTCTGTCTCGTTTCTCACAAGGCCCTTGAGTGCCACAAGGCTCTTCTCTTAAAATACAACACAAGCTTCTTCAAGAGCTTGAAGAACCCTGGAATGATGGACAAGCTATTCAAAAACACAATAATACAATATAAAGATCATGAGAACAAAAACTTCCATTTTCAGTTCTACTGATAAAGACGAAAGATTCATCATTGTTTTTAAAATTGAATAGGTTATGTGGCCTTCAACTCACTGGTCAATGAGGAATCATCTGTGTTTGGAAGCTACAAAGGGTTTAGAGGGGAGTCTACCATTTAGATTCAAAGGACCTCATATGGTGAATGTGATGGGGTGCGCTGACAGCGCAAAAACATGGCATTGAGGTCTCAGCACTGAAGTCTTCCAACCACAGCACTCAGAGATGTCAAAAGAGGAAGATGAGGAGGCAAAAACTCCACAAACAAATGGATCAAGCCACAGGATAGGCCCCCACCATGCAGTGCCCCCTTGGGGGAGCGCCGTAATTGGTGGAAAGGGCAGCCCGTCCGCTCTCGCACTCAGATCTCTCTGCGGACATCCGAAGCAACGTGCCAATTACTGCCAATTGTTGGCCTCGTCATTGAGATGTGGACAGTCAACCGCATAGGAATATGACTGGACTGGAGAATATTCTTTTTTTCTGAGGTAGGCTCACATATGGTGCAAAACAAACTCAGGATTATGACCCCTGCTAGACAGCATCCATTCATGTTATATCCACTGAGACGCACAGTGCGCTCTCTATGAATATTCATTGCATGCAGTGCACTTTGAAACAAAAAGAAAAATATGCTTTGGGTTTCTGTTCTAATGGTCTGAGCTCTGGTAAAAGGACAGTTTCATATAGACAGGCTGAGTTAATGTGAAGTGATTCTAACTGACAAACCCTGTACTTTTCCAACCCTCAAGTTCAGGCTATGTTTAAAGAGGGAATAGCCCATTATGCGCTGCTTGGAGGGAGTTCAACACACATAGTGGGTCATCCATTATCTATAAGCTGTTCATCATGGTTAGGGTCAGGGAAAGACCACAACCCCTCCCAGCAGGCAGGAGCGTACTGGGGAAGAGGAACCTCACTCTTTGGGGTGTATATAGTATAGACAACAGAGAAAAAAAACATTCAAAATATTTTTTGTTCAGTTGAAATTTATATAATGCCTTTTAATTGTTGGCAAAAATCTCATTTTTAGGAACAAAATCAAAAGACCATGGTAATTTTATACTGATAAATTATTCAGCACACATTAATATCAGTCCAAGTCCAAGCAGCATAGGAGGAAGCTGTTTTAACACTGATGAATGGCTCGTGTTTCCACAGTTTCTGCGCGGCAGTCATTTCTTCAGGTTTAAGTGCTAAAAAATGACATGAGAATAAAAAGCTTATTTTGAGAATTTTAGAGGATGGTCCTCGTACACTGCAGTGTTTTTAATACTATGGTGCCAGTGTATTGCTAGTATATTGCGGTTGCTTGTATATGTAGTTTTTGTTGTGTGCTACTTGGGTCATTCATTTACATTTTGAAGAATTTATTATTGTATCTAAAATCAACTATTCACAAACCAATTGGTCCATTGGTAGTGCAGTTGTAAAGGGTCCCAAAGCCCAAGCTGTTCCCAACACAGCATCTTCTCCAAATGTAGAACAATGTGTTTCTGTAAAATCAAGCCTTTTTTCCTCATTTGACTCAAAATCATCATTTAAAAAATTAGGATTTAAGATTACTGTTTTGAATCTGCCCGGCTCTAACACCACCCAATCACCATCCATGAATCTGCCAAGCCCCCATCTCAGCCAATCACAACACACTCATTCACCAGCGTACTGATCACATACACCTGCCACCACTCACCAGCACACCAATATAAGCACAGACCTAGCCGGCAACCATTGTTGCTTGCTGCTATGCTGATGTGGCAGTAATACGCCTGTGATTCCTTCTGCGTCTCCCTGTGAATAGTATTTTTGTTGCCTTCCCATTATCACTGTTAGCTATGTGCTGCCATTCAGTCACTATTCACCCAGTCCACAATCTCTTGCATCTGTAACAATATTCATATTCCATTCCATCAACATTTAATTTTCTGCTTACCTGTTTATCAAGATTATATAGAAAGTCATTATTAATGATTCTGTGTCTGCATACTGCAGCATTGACGTTCACAATAAGGATTCAATAAGGGGTTGTGTTTGGTCAATGAATAACCACATTGTTGTTCTAGTTAAAAACCTGCATGATTCGCACAGCTCAGCCACTTAGTAATTCTTTTTCTTCATCACTAGGAAAGAGGAGGGACCCGCTTCCATCCGCTATGGATGTGAAGCAATGCTTTCCATGCCTAATAATTAATAAATGACTGAGTGCATGTGGTACCTCACCTCCAAATGCATATTATCTGTACATTACACAATGCGTATGAAAGCAGACACAGAAAACAGAAAATATACATGAGGTTCTAGAAGATAAAGTAGGCTGCATCCTTCTGTGAGCAAAAAGGAAGCAACAATTGCCTTTTCTAAGCGTGATGCAGAACTGGTCTTGTTTTTCTTCCTTAAAGACAGTGGTCTACTCTAAATATTTACAAACTGAATAGTGCACATGAGATGGAATAAGTGGAGGAACTTTATAAAAGTAGTCCAGGGCCTGAAGGAGAAAACAACTTCTCGGAGCTAGTTGAAAGAAACACTGCCAAATAAAAAAATAATTCTACTTGAATCAGAAGCAACTGAAGCGCTGAACAGTCTCCCAGCAAAGCTGTAGTCATGGCAGGATGTGAAAAGTTTCCTAATTGAGTAGCCTTATAAGTAATATGCTAGTAGCCATATAAAGTTTTATGCTTTATGAACTACAGTATATATACTGTGTGGAGGTGGGGATACTTAATGATGTTTCAGCAAAAAACACCCGAAACATCATCAGTTAAAAGACATTCTGCAAATACTCACAACACAACCAAATACAGAAATGTGCTGCAAGTAACACAGATGACAATGGAAATGTTTTAAGGGGACCCCAAGAACTGATGAAACTGGCTGGGACAAGCTATAACTTACAATCTGATTGAAACTGGCGTTCTTTTGTACATTTCTGTAAAAAGTTTTAATAAACTCTGTAAAATCACATTTCCTGAGTCTACAATTATGTATTTGTGTTTTGTTGTCAAAGCATAGCATATTGGGTCAAAAAGTACTTCCACCATTAAAAAACACACTGTTCTTTCTCTTGTAGCATTAATAAATGTAATGTCATTCTCTGACAGGACTATTGTAATGCAATTGTTATGAATTATGATACCATGGGATTATACTAAAGTTAAAACAGTTTCACTTTTTATAATACACTCCCTAAAATGTAAGATGTGTTTGTTTTAACATCCTGATCATCCCCATTCCTTATCTTTCTGGATGCTACAAGCCTGCCAATTTAAATAACTGATTGACAAAATTTAACAGTATGTAAGCTGGATAACAATACAATGTCACAAAATAATGTTGAAGGATGAAAATAAAGTGCATACTGTTTAATTTCTGGTTAAAATAAGTTGCAGATAATATTGTAAAATTTATTCCAACCTGTTTACTAAGATAGTTTCTGTATTACACCTCTGGTCACTGACTTTAAACAACGTGCATGTCCCAGCCAGATTCATCAATTGGGGTCCCAAATCAGTTATCATCTGTGCTACTTGCAGTGTGCTTCTGTGTTTGACTGTCACGAGTATTAGCAGTACGTTTCTTCATTTGCAGTGTGGTGAGACCTGTCAGCCTCCACAAAAAATACAGTAAAGTACCATAATATTAAAGAAAAAACATCATGAGTATAACATCACAACATATGTCACATATATGTCTTTTCTTTATTGTTTTCTTGCATTTTTTAAGATAAAAATTTCTTGCATTTTTAATCATTCTCCAGTGTAAAGTTAAATACAAATTCAGTGCATCACAGAAGTGCTGTGACACCTTAAATGTTAATGATAAAATGCTTTAAATTAATGTGTTGCAATAAAAAACAAACTAATAGGCTACATTAATAAGTATCTGTTTGACATGCATGTTTTAAGGTGAATCCAAGCAGGACAACCTAAATATAAAAAACAAAGGGGCATAATTAATAATCAGGTTTGTTTTATCTGTTTTGTGTTTGTTTGTTGTTTAAAAATGCACCAAACAACTGATGATGCTTCTCCAGACATGGCAACACTTCTACCAGTTCATGCTTTTTGCTCACATCGTGAAAAAATAAATTCTGTGGAGGCCCTGATAAACCTACAGTGTTTCTGCACCCAAAAGAAGAGTTAATTAGAAATACAAATTCACCCAGATTGTTATTAATGGGAACTGTAGAATAAGCAACACATATTTTGTGCCCATAAGTAATCTCAGGTAGCTTTGATCTCGGGCCCATGGCGGATGCTGCCGCGTACTGCTGCCTGGCTTTTGGGACTATGCCAGCACCAGACATCTGGCTACTTTGTTATCATTGGCTGATCAGATCTCGTGAGACCACTCTTGTGACACTAGGAAAAAGAAAAAAGTGGCCTGGCAACAAGAATTATCAGCACATTTGGAGTGGATTAAAGCTCCAAAGTGGTCCTCAAAGCTTGACGGGGGTCTCGCGAGCTGCCCTCCGCTGGGGGTTGGCGAGGGGGCTTGCAGAACAGACTTAAACAAACTCGTTACGAAGATGTGCAATGCCAAACAGACTTGCAGAAAAAAGAGCAGAGCCCCAGCAGAAATAAGTCACGGAGAGGGAGAGCCTCTAATTATATCATCTCATCAATTCTGTTGCCAGATTGGAAAGCTGATGGAACCTTTTGCGCAGATTCATTATGAGCAGATACAGGTATATCTGGAATGCTCATTTATATATTTGAAATAATTATAGTGGGCATTGGTCTAAATGCCTGAAATTATATGCAATTAAGCCACAAATTCTTTAACGTTACGTAATAAATAACCACATCATGTACCTATAATAATACCTTAATATTTAATATTATTTAGGAGTTATAATACTAGTTATGTAGCTCAGATTTGTATGAAAGCTTAATTATTCCCTCCAAGATCAGATCAAATGTTCCCATAGTGATTGTCTAAAATAATTAACATGTTTATTCAGACTATCCATGTGTCATATTCTTCCTGACCATTTGTCTTTCTGCCTCTTTATCTCACCAGACATTGTGGCCCCTAAATGTTACATAAGCTGAACCTCATGATATATTCATGGTTATTTAGTATGTGGTACTGATGGCAGCCCTCCACGGATTGTGTAGCTGATGACAAGCTCAATATGTAAGACAAACTCCCCTCCACACTGTACACACATTGTCCATATAGACCTTGGCTGGAAAAGGTTACTCCCTCCCCCTCCCTCTCTCTCTCTCTGTCTCTTTCTCTCTCAATCCTTATCTGTCTCTCACTTTCTCTTTTGCTCTTCTCTTCCTTTCTGTCACTTTGTGTCTTTATTTCTTCATGAACTGAGGGTTAGGACACCATCTTCAGTTTTAAAGCAATGCTAGATATCAGACGCTCGTTATCGTTAATCTCTCATTCACCACTACACTGGATGCCAGCCCATGAGATTCAGACCAGCTGTGGTAAGGCTTTGAAGATCCGTGTAGCAGACAGCGTTGGTCTTTCGAACACCTCATACCATGCCATGTTATTTTTTATATATCGTTACATACAGCGAACAGTGTCGCACACAAGAGTGCTTGTCATTTCAGGTAAGTTGGCACTAGTAAAGCTATAGAATTGCTAGCTGAAGTCACGTTAGCATATCTTTTACTGACACTGAATTGTGTTTACACTAAACCTAGCATAGCATCATAAGGACGAGGTGTTTGTAATGGACTGTCATGTTTTGAATGGTCTTACTTTGCCTTGTTATAGTAAGGGAGTGTATTAGCACAGCATCATGTTGCTATATTATCATGCTAATGATGAGCTTATGAAGGGCTGTGCAAAACTCGGCCCTCTGCTCAAAGGGTTGAGCTGGATGAGAAGGGGGTCCTCTGACACCTGTCACCCCACAAGCCAAGCACAATTAGGGCTTCTCCTGGGGGGTGGGTGAGGGGTGATGGGGCTTGCCTGGAAGTCGTGCAGAGCTCCTAGTGCTATGGGGAAGCGTTTGAAGATCATTAGTGTTACAGCCCCTGCCTTCATGGCTCTGACAAACCTACTGAATACTGTGCTTTGATCAGGCCTAGGCATTTTTGTCAATAGCAAGGGTACAGTGCATACATTAGAAAGTTACTCACACAAAGTCAGCAGGTAAAGTGCCACTTGTAATATAAGTCCATGCATTGTACTTATTGGATCTAATTAACATCATTTCTGTTCGGCCATCTTGGACAATGAACAAACTTGCATGTCATTATATATAAATGCACATGCTCATCAATTAATTGCTTAACTTTGCTGTATTTAAAGAATATGTTACAGTTATCAATGTTTTCGGTAATGTGTTTTTTGATGAATGTGTATCATTGCATTAGAAATAAAAGGGGTTTGGGTATTGATATTATTTCAGATTTTACATCCTTTTTATGGTCTGGGTGGTTGACTCCATAAAAAACTGCCATAATAAAATTTAAAGAGTTCACTTTCCAAACTGACATTAATACATTTTTAATTTTCTGGCAAGCCAAATGGGAGGGTAACTGTCAGATTGCATACAGCACTGTGATGTTTCAATGGATAAGTTTCGTTTAACGAAAAGTTTCATTTACAACCATAAAAGAGACCTCAGCCAAGACAAAACGCATACATTGAATTGACTGGTGTAATATTTCCAGTAATGGAATTTTTCCAATTTTTTTCCCAATGGATCGTGCGTAAATGTTTTTAGGTATAAATACTAAATGTTAAAGTTCGGAAATGAAGTCATTAATATGAACATCATTACCAGGAACTAAAGATGTTATACAGATGTCATAAAAAAAGAAGTCAGAAACTGTGATACCATCTTGGAATCTAAAATACCATCACATAAAGCACTTCTCCATATCATGTCACACAAATGCAGGCATGCTGCACCTCAGCATATGTGTAAATAGGGTGTTTGGCAGGTGATTGGATGAAGGGGAAAAATGATAATTATGGCTGATGAGCGAGAGGCTGCATGTGATGACAAGAGGGGGCTTTTTAATTTGTTGGATCAGATAGTGACAAGCTCCATCAGACGATGGGGAAAACCTTTTCATTTGTGTGAAAGAAAGGCAGAAAGGGGTCAATTAGCATCGGCTATTAGACAACTCATGACAAGCTATATATTATCACCTAGTACAGTCAGACTAATGAGAGAGAAAATAAGGATATTTTACTGTATGGACTGAATCAAGAAGCCGTAGCTCATAGCCAATCAAAAAGAAAGTGACTCAAATACCTGCACGTTCTGCTACTGTAGTTTAATGGTGACATGCTTTAGCTCAGCTAAGGCATAGTGACAGCATGTTATGAACAATGATTTTTATATTACATGACAGTATATGACAATATATACCAATTGGTAACACTCAATTCTTACCAGTACCATAATAACAACAGTAAGTCTTCTGCCTCAGCTTACACTCTCAAGGTTCCCAAAAGGGTTTATCAGGCTGTGTGGTTCTATACAGAACTCAGAACCTCCATCTTCAGAATCTTTCTGTTGCAGGGTTGTACGGCCTAGAAAAACTTAAGAAAGAAATGGTTTCTCTGTGCCATTGTTTAACACGTAAGTGAATGAATCTAAGCAGATGTTGATTACATTGCTAACCTTTAGCAACTACAAAAAAAACGATAACCATCAACAATTTATTTATTTACAACCATTAGGTTGCGGTATGTGGTGGCTTGAATCCCCATATTTACAATTAAATAATAAATAATGCCAGAAGGAAAGAAGTAAATATTTTTCATATCATCCAGTGAGACCAATACAAAGCTACGCTTCCTTACCAGTGGCTTATTTGAAGCAATGACAGGTGCAGTGAACCCGTCTATAGTATATTGATTTGGAGGACCTAGAGGTATGTGACATCATTATAAGGATTGACCTCCTCCTGCTCTGCCCTCAAGTCTTAGAGCAGATGAACATTGCTAAGTCCGAGACTCTGGTTTTGCTACTGGGTCATAGTTACTGGTGTATCATGGGACCGTTTTTGGCATGTTATTTGCTTGGATGACCTCCGTTTTCACCTCAGTCTCTTAACTCTAATCAAACACTCCCAGGTTTTATCCTTATTTGAGGAAGCCATATGTCTTGTAATACCTTTATCTGAAGCATATATTTATGTGTGATATTTTCAATTCCTTTATTATTCTGTAGTCATTTCAAACATCAAGAGTGTGAAGAGAAGGACAAAGGTGGATCTGAATGCAGCCCATCTAAAGCTAATTGCTAAGGCCATGTCCTTTTGTACATTTATTGGTGTCTAGTCTACTAAACACCGACCTCATGCCTCTGCGTGCAAACAGCTCTGAGCATATTGAGAAAGGCTGCTGTGAATTAAACTCCTTCTACCAAGAGCAATAAAGAAAGATTTTTTCTCCTTTCCTCTGAATCTTTACTCTTTCGCACAGACATACATTTTCTGCGTCATCTCACACACATTCTTTTTTTAAATATCTTGCAAGCTCCCACATTCTCAGTTTTCCTTTTGACTCTTTATCTCTCCCTTACTTCATGGCTTTCCCTTTCTTTCTCCCGTTCCGGCGATGCATCTTTTGTCCCTGTGTTCTTAGAGCTGCAGTGACTGTGTTGGTGGCACAGAGGAGCGGTGGGTATTAAAACAGCTGTCTCTGGTGGTCCGGATGTAATTGGGATTGTTAACGTACGCGGCTCCTGAGGGATGCTCGTGAGAAAGTCTTTGTGTAAAGCACACAAGCGCCACAGCGGCATACCTTGATTCTGATGTACGTCAAAAAAAGCAAACAAGTCACCTGAGCTACTGTACATCAAGTATGGCTGTTATTTTTCCTCACGCTCTTTATCCTCCTGTTTTCGGTTGTTGCTACTGAAGCGGCGTTATTTTAATGTAAAAGACGACACCTGTGAAGCTTCATTTTTAGTGAGAATTCCTACGAGAGCCACATTTCTTAGGGAGGAAAATAAAAGTGTATTTATCAGTATGCGGACGTGGCTTTTGAAGGAGGAGGAAATCTTTGCAAACCTGGCTGCTAACAGCACCTGTCTAGTAATACAAATTGAAGCACAATATCATCAAATGAAAGATGCAGAGAGAGACAGAGAAAAAGAGTGCGCCATCACTGTTGTGTAAAACAGTGAAATTAGCATACTTACTAAAATACTATTAAATTTAAAATCGCTGCATTAGTAAATTGCGTACAGAGATCGCGCCACGCGTGCAAGAAAATACATCCACCTGCAGATGCAAACACCACGTGGTTACTCAAGAGATCAAATATATATTTAGAGATCATATTCAGTTTTAACTTGCGCATATTTAGGATGTATTAAAGCTGAACACTTAAATCTGTGATAAATATGCTTCTTTAGAGTGAGCAAAAAATACTCCTCTTCACATCGCCTCAGAGCGGAGCCAAATTGATTTATTTGACGTTGGATATACTTTTGTGTGCTTCGTTGTGAATGAAAATTTCATTTGCCGATTTAGGGGTGGTGAAATATAAATGATTTCGTTAAAGTTTCATCATAAATCAGTCCTTGGGTATATACAAGAAGACATTGATTGGGCCTTGAAGTCTCCTGAGCAGCCGCGCCAGGGGTGGCCTGTGTGAGGTACTGTACTGTACCTCTCAGCACCCAGGTGGCTACGGTACTATTGCTAGCAGTTTTCGTATTGCCATTGAAAGATTTATAAAAATAAGTGATAATGATGATTATATTGATGATGAGACCCTCTTTTAGTTCGTCTGTTTAAGATATACATTTTTTCTTTAGAGTTATTATTTTCTTATTTATTAATTAGAGCCTTTTAATTAATTAGCCGTTTTCACTGTGATTTAAAATATTAGCAACGTCGTATAAATTGTTGTTCCTCAGGGTGCAATACAGGAGACACGATACAAGATGCTTTATAATTTAATTTCCATATTAAGCTAATATAACTATGATGACAAGCTGTGGTTTATAATTCTAACAAATTGATGTACACGGGCATGTTCAGAATATAAGCCTACAAAGTTACGTGATGGTAAATAAAAAGGACGACTCATAAGACACTACAGTAAAAGCCTCTATAAGACAATGCATTTACTCAATAAGTTGTGTTTTAACGTTCCGTATGTGGTGCTAACTAAATACAGACATTTTAATGCAGGCATTTTAATATCTCTAGCTAAAACTTGGATTTCATGTTGGCTGTGCAGTTTTACATGCAAGGCTAGTTGGTCGCTGCATCAATTACCCCATCCAATGGATTGGAATAGATTAAACAAATTAGACAAGGCTTGTTAATTAGAACATGATTAAAGAATTTTAATTAAATCACTGATGAAGTAGTCTAATTAGAACGAAGATATGATAATAGCCCGCTGCCACAAGTATATAATTGTATTGGGTTTGCAATTAAATCGTAAAGATTTTTAAAAAATCCGCTTTTCCGTGTCATTAATGAAATACTTCACAAACTGTAGCATGTTCTTATGCGGCATTAAATTTATGGATGCTAACCACTAACTCAAATGATTTGTCTATTTTTCATTTCCATTAACAGTAAGCTAATAAACTCGTCAATATAAAGTACTCGTTTAAATAACGTAATTATTGAGAGGTTTTTTAACAAATGTAAATGAAATTTAGATTCAATATTTGTACATTTAACTGAACATAATCTGTTTAATGCAATGTCGGTTTACAGATTACCTCGTTATAATGGAGTGATAGTCGTGCGTTTTAGTTTGATTTATTTTACCCAGCAGCGACAGCAAATGATGGAGCTGTCCATGGTGATTACTTTATACATTCAAGTTTCTCTATGGCAATACTTTCCCAAGCCTTTAATTTTCAGTTACTAAATACGGCATATTTATACACAATTTTATTTGATCATAAATTTTTAACACCAACATTGTATTTTTGGGTTTGTGTCATATATAGACAACGTGTATTTTGCCGAACAACTATTAAATACACTTTGCTATTATTTTTTACATATATATCTATAGTAAATTATTTTACACATAATGCGTGTAATATTTACATTTGTAACGTAAAGTTCTTAATTC
The DNA here is from genome assembly GCA_036877575.1 of Botia almorhae. Lineage (NCBI taxonomy): Eukaryota > Metazoa > Chordata > Actinopteri > Cypriniformes > Botiidae > Botia > Botia almorhae. The sequence goes on from JAZGTJ010001995.1 coordinate 39,976, forward strand.
TATCTTTGTTTTTTGTTTATTGTGGTTTCCACAAAAACTTTATATACAATACCAGCTGCTGTCATTCCAACTGCCCATGCGCAGTCCCCAGCGGCGCCGTGGCTAATGAAGAATAATAAATCATGAAAGGTTTTTCAGGTACAGCAGAGAGAGTGTGTAAGAGGAGAGGGAGTGAGAGAATGGGTGAGCAAGAGAGAGAAAGAGAGACGCAGCCTGCCCTTCGCCTTAGAGCCCAGACAGATCGAGTCCCCGCAGCATTGAATGTAGTCGACTGTCACCTTTATCTCATAATCAAATTCAGCAAGAATCGGAATAAGGGTTAAAACGCGATATTATTTTAAGAACGTCATTTTGGAGATGTGCGCGAAGAGAAGTGAGAAGAAACTTTTTTCCACTCGTTTGAAAACGTGAGCAAAGACAAACTCACCAAAGACATCACCTTCCGCTGAGGCAAATGTAACATATTTTGCAAGGGCGGAGGAAAAGGCAATTGAAAATTCAGTGGAGCGTTTTGATAAGAGTCGGTCTGATCTTTGAAGGAGTTTACCGACAGCGCGCGCTCAATGCGTAAGGTTGCATGGGTTTTTGGTGCTCGCGACACGTCTCAAGCCACGCGACGGAGCGATCAGAAGAGCGATCTCTCAGAACATTAGGTAGTAATAGATGTGTTGTCTAGAGACTTGGTGCATCATCCACTTTACGTTCGTTGCAACGCCACTTGTATCAGACATCAGCTTGAGACTTCCGTGCATCGACTGGGCTTGAACTCGAAGAAGGCGGAGTCTTAACTTATTAAAAGGAACTCGACGAGGCTCGGTCGCAAATATGATGATGATGTCTCTGAACAGCAAGCAGGCATTCGCCATGCCCCACACCAGTTTGCCTGAGCCAAAATACTCCAGTTTGCATTCTTCCTCCTCTTCCACTCTGACTTCCAACGCGCCCTCGTCCTCCTGCTCGTCATCCCGACATAGTAGCACGATCAGCAGCAGCGGCAGCTCGGAGGCGATGCGCCGAGCATGTCTCCCAACCCCACCGGTACGTATTCTGCATAATCACCGCTTTAAGGCACATTTTGACAGCCCACTTTTCCTGCTTGATGTTTTTTTCATGTCTGCACAGCAAATCACCCAACACCTCCATTTTTCCCTCCCAACTTATGTATTCAGTCGGGTTTGCCTTTCGTATAAATTTTTATGACCTGGGATGTTGCATGTGTCTTGTTTTCTGTGTTCTTTTTTAGGATTTCTTTTTTTACATGATGGAAATGTTTTAAAACCACGGAGTGGAGCGCGAATTCCCTGCTGACAATTATGTGTGCATTCTATTTGCAATTGCAGAGCAATATATTCGGCGGTTTGGATGAGAGTTTGTTGGCCCGCGCGGAAGCTCTTGCGGCGGTGGATATAGTCTCGCAGACCAAAAGCCATCATCACCCTCCTCATCACAGCCCCTTCAAGCCGGACGCAACCTACCACACTATGAACACGCTTCCTTGCACCTCCTCGGCCTCCTCAGCGTCGTCCGTGCCTATCTCGCACCCGTCTGCTCTGGCAAACCATCACCACCACCATCATCATCACCATCATCACCAGCCGCACCAGGCACTGGAAGGGGACCTGCTGGATCACATCACCCCTGGACTGGCACTTGCTGGGGCCATGGCAGGGCCAGACGGCTCGGTGGTCTCCACGCCTGCGCACCCTGCCCACATGGCAGGCATGAACCACATGCACCAAGCTGCCATCAACATGGCTCACGCCCATGGGCTGCCATCCCACATGGGCTGCATGAGCGACGTCGACGCAGATCCCAGGGATTTGGAAGCGTTTGCTGAGCGCTTTAAACAGCGTCGGATCAAACTCGGTGTGACCCAAGCGGATGTAGGGTCAGCACTGGCCAACCTGAAGATTCCTGGCGTTGGCTCTTTAAGCCAAAGTACCATCTGCCGATTTGAATCTCTCACATTGTCTCACAACAACATGATCGCTCTGAAGCCCATCCTGCAAGCCTGGCTTGAGGAAGCTGAAAAGTCACACCGGGAGAAACTAAATAAACCCGAGCTCTTCAACGGGGCGGAGAAGAAGAGGAAGCGGACCTCTATTGCGGCCCCTGAGAAAAGATCCCTCGAAGCGTATTTTGCTATTCAGCCCCGTCCATCATCAGAAAAAATCGCAGCAATTGCAGAGAAGCTGGACCTCAAAAAGAACGTAGTGCGGGTTTGGTTTTGCAACCAGAGGCAGAAACAAAAACGCATGAAATACTCGGCTTGCGTCTAGCTCGAGCAAAAACTGATCTGAAGACCAACACAATGTGTCGAGAGACCCCTGAAACTGTTTAGAGACGATTTGTAAAATATTTCTTATCTCACAACTTTTTCAGTCATCAATAACGTGTGCGTTGAACCAGAATATCATGACATTGAAAAGAAACTGAAAATACCAAATCACTGTCACGTATTACGCAAAGGGATGTGGAATCATTTAAAGCATCGTTTGACTGATCAAGTAAGACCATTCGTTTTTCCTCACTTATTATAGCACACTTTCTATACCAGAGGAGTAAGACTCTTCAACTCTCAGTCAGACATCCAGCTTGAAGCTTAACATACTTTAGTGTTTTACCAGAAAGTGTATGAATGCTACACACAACACCGGTAATTATAAACTGATAAACACTATCTTAAGATCTTACATCTTAAGGTCAAAAGGCTGGCGGTGTCTGTTAGTGTTTTCATTTGAAATATTTCTTTCTCAGCATGTCACACTCCAATCTGATGTAAATTCAGGGTCCAACAGAAAAAAGAGGACACCACGAGGTCCACAAACTATTCAGCAAACATTGTTAGATAATAAACAAACAACTTCTTGTAAATGATTGATTTAGCTGTTACATACATCATTTTGTCTGTCGTCTTCTTAATTCCACGTCTGTGATTTTTAATAATGATAAACCGTGCCTATAATTAGGCAATGGAAGAGAATATCCATGTTTTTCTTGTGAAGGTATGTGGATTTAGAACGTTAATTTGGTATAACGAACGGACTTATTAATTACTAAAATAGAACATTTTGGCTATACTGAACATGACGAGAGGTTAAAACGTTTTTTTGTGATAGGATTTCTCCAGTCAAATATCTGTTGCAATACGCCTGCGCTCTAACGCTGTTTCTTATGAACTATTTATCATGTGAGGTAATGTTTACTTCATTACATATTTATTGGGATTCCCTCCACGTTTTTGCTTGAGAAAATCATATTGAGACAACAAGGAAAACGTGGCCCTCTACAAACAGGGAAAACTGCTTGAAACACACCACTTATATTTTTACACTCCACTTATATATTTTCTTTTGTTCTTCTTACACGTTCGAGGAGGCACAATCGAGAGCTATATAAGAACCTTTTCTTTGAAATTATTTTCATGTATGTTATGTGGTTAATTATTTGTATAAATATGCGCCTATAATTATGGAATCTATGCTGTTAAATTCACCGTGTTTAGTAATGTTTTCTTATTGAAAAATATTAGTTTCATGGCAGCATTCACGTTAAATGTAAATATCTCATTTGGACATACACATAAATATCGGTACAGGTATTTGCTGTATTGCTGTTTTAGCTGCGGTAACTGTAATGTCTGTTGCTTTAGGTTTAATTGTCGAATTAATTCATTAATTTATTACATCAATGTATATTTAAGTTACTATTTGATAATTGAATTGAACTATGTGTTTCATTAAAGAACAAAATTTTAACATTTTATTGAACGTTCTCAATGGGTTTATTTATATTCAAAGGCCTGACCAGAAGATAGTCCAGTGCTTTCAGGAACACATTTTATGGGCTACATAATGATGTTTAAATCAAGAGCTTTGATATTTTGTGGGTACATGTGTCTGTAACATCATTTTGACGAATTGCAAAATTCTTTATTTGTGTTTTAAAACACAAACGAACAAATATTTTGTTTATTGATTGCCTCTCGCTTTGTTAAAAAGTACACTTTTTGTTCCTCAAACGGCTTAAGCTACTGCTTGCATTCCCAACTAGTGGAGCCTACCTGAGAGCAAATGCTAATATTCTATTAGAGTCTTATCATGGAGTCTATAGAGATGTGGGGAGGTCCCTTGAGCACGGCGCTGCCAGATGTCAGGCAGCCAGGAAAACACTTCGCCTGCCAACGTGCCGGGCTCCATTTAAATCCACAGTCGATGGTTCACGTTCTTCTACCGACATAGGCAGCCTTTGAAGACTGATTCAGTTCACTGTTAGGCCGTATGAAAAAGAAAAAAGAAAAATATTGACGGGAGTTTCATCTTTGTAGCGCCACTCGTGTCATGGCATTCTAAAACCTATTGCTTTCAGCACCACGGACAGCCGCCAGAATAGAGAAGATTATCGCCATTGATGTTTACCGCCCATTTCCAAAGAGTTTATTAGAAGAAAAATGAATCGTGACGTGAATTTCGTTTTGTTCTTTAAAACATTGATAATAAAAATGGCAAAATAATGTATTTAAACGTATGTATTATGCAATTTATTTGGCTACTTCACCAAAACACTACAACGAAAATATAAACTATATTTGGTAAATATTTGGAAAATTTCAATTTTGCCAGAATCTGCATACTGTCAGAACTTAGATGTTGACTGACTCACTAGACCTTGAAGCTCTCATCAATTCTAACCTGCTTTAAATTAGGAAATCAGTTCTCTTTAACGAGCCGATCACTTAAGACGCTTATATGGACGAATTATTAAATTACACATGGAATTATGAAAAGCAGATAATTACTAGCACTGAGTGAGTAATCATTAACTGGAGCTGTTAATTACAGTCATGGAGGGCTGGACGTGGAGAGACTTGTCGGGAATGAAAATGAACTTGTATGCAGTATGTATCTCAGTGCTTGACACTCACACCTTAAAGAAGCGGCCCATCGCACGTGAGCTAGCCCCTGTTTAGCTTTCATATATGTGCGAAAAATATCGATCGTGATTTTTAATAGCAAATCAATTAGGAGAAAATAGAGTTAGGCGGAAATGAAAGTGCACTCAACACACACAAACGTGTATAACATGTTGTATTCTAGGAATCGAAGGATGTGAATGTGTCGTTTTATTCTACCTTCCTTGATCAGACTGCTCCAAGATAAGCCACTGACCTGTCAGCGGTATTGCATACATGTGATTTTCAGGCTTTAAAAAACACGGTGGTCAAACTCAAAAAGAAAAGGGCAGCGCTGTTTTCCTTTGTTATAATTAGGCCTTCTGTTTTTTCTCTTTCCCCCGAACATTTCCCCCCTTTCACAGGGATAGTGATGAAATTTTAATGAAGCCAGGGACTGTCGGTGCTCTGCCTGGGGACCTGCGAATAGAATATTTTAACTGTACATTTACCCCAAGTGTCTGCCATCAAAGCACGTTAAGGCAAACCACAGTCCTTTGACGTATATGCTGTCTTTCTCTGTATATATATATGAGAGAAAAAAGAGAGCATGAGAAATAAACGAAATGTAAAAATAAATAAATTTGTGCGGTCTGTAAAATTTAAAACGCTTAATTGTTAATTTGTAACGTTCGCACTGCACTTAGCTGGAACAATCGTTAAACCTCCCCTATAAATGCAAGCCACAAAATAGGCTATACAAGTATAAACAAATCTTTTCTGTCACGGGGTTTTTCACGCGCACACACATGCTTGCTCACACTCGTGCACAGACACGTGCAAAAAGACATTGGCCGAAGGCGATAGGATTATATCGTGATGAGCGAAATATTAGTACCTCTGAAATAAAACCCCAGCGCAGACTTTTATGCTTTTATAGTAATAGTAAACTAATAATATTACCTTAATAATAAATACAAAAACAATAATACTACTATTTAAAACTATTGTTGCCACTGTTGCAAATTAATATATATAACACGTTTTAAAACACCCATATTTTACTGCTTATTGGCATCCAATGCAAATAGCCCCAGCTTCAATATTAAGCCTACTTATTATCATGATTTTAATCAGTTATATGCATGCTGAAAATCGTCAAAGCAACAAATACAACAAAATATAATGTCTCATATCTGGAGTGGTACGTTTCTAACATTCTTTTCACAATCTTATGTCAATATTTATGTATTTCGGAATATATATTAAAGTGCAAAGCGCAATAATGTTTAACATGTAAACTATGTTTTCCTCCCAAATTAATATTTAATTAATATTAAGCTACAAGGTATATTCCCATTATGACAAACATTATGAAATTCTACAAAACATTCTATTTACAAATGTATCGAAATTATTCACCAAATGGTTTATTTCAACAAAATATAAATTAAAACTAAACTGTTCAGAGCTAAAAAGTAATTCTTTTGATACTCTAGCCATTATGCTGAAGAAATGTCGGGCGAAAAAATACCAATTCCCAAGGTTACTCTATAATAAAAAAGGAAACATCATGGTTAACCACCATTCTTATGGGGTATGTAACAAATATTCAGTTTAAGTACAGCCTATAGCTTGAAATTTGGTGTCTTCAAAAGAGGCCTATGGTGATTAAATATTAAAGAGTCTAGGGTGAGACTGAATGTTTCTCGCCAATTTCTGGTTTTCCTGCTGCTTACCATGAAATTCATTTAGGCCTCAACTTCATTCAAGTTGCGTTTTCTTCTCATACGCTGTTGCGCCGTTCCAAATGAGCAAATCGCAGTTAGAACGCGCATTTGGTAATAATGAGAAGGTGGTAGAGCTGTCTGCTGGATGTGTGTGTTCATTGGGCTTTGACAGCCGTGCTCCGCTGCAGACCTATTCATCATACCCACAAGGTCTGCCTCTCTCTCTCTCTCTCTCACTCACTCTATCCCCTCTGTCCTCAGTTTATACAGAACAGAATCATTTACATAAAGTCCTTAAGGCAAATAACTGTTGGGGGCTCTAATTTATATCTGATCGAAAATTAGCCGTCATTATGCGCCCCATTAGCCGCGTCTTTAATGTGCTTCTAAGCACCATTTGTCAAGCAGCTTGTTAATATCCTTCAAGTCTTTAAAGTTGAGAGCTCATTAAA
>JAZGTJ010001996.1:0-14127 GCA_036877575.1 Botia almorhae
AGTTTTTCTGTACAATATTTTACATTGACATGAATGCATTTGGCGAATCACTTTATCCAAAGGGACTTTGATTATATATATAGATTATATATAGTGTATACAATCTACTAGTGCTTAAAATTTATGCATTTTATCAGTCCATGCAATCCTTAGAAATTGAACTCATGTCCTTTGCATCGCTAGAGGCATGCTCTACCAGTTGCACTACAGGAATGTGCGCAACATAACCACACTATGACAAGCCCTTCGTGCAAATTTCCTACGCGCCTTATTTATCCTGTGTACAGAGAGAATCGGATGTGGAGCAAATAGGAAGCAGGAGACTGTGAGAGGGTTCCCTACTGACCAAATCACAGACCGACACAGAGGGGCCTAATTAAAGCCATGTTCGTTTGGGTGAGGCCTGAGTTCCATGGATGTATCTACAAATGCTACAAACTCGAAAAACTTTCTTGGCTGCTGAATGGCAGTGCTGAGTACTGACTCATTCGTCTGCTGTTCAGAGATGAAAGCAACGAAAACAAACACAAACAAGGGATAGTGGTCAATGGAAGGCCAAAGCTGTCATGACCTTGAGGAATTTCTGCTGGCAGATTAATGAAAGATATCGTCTGCTCTGCGTTTCTGCCACCTGAACATAGAAGACATTGGTATATTCCTTTCAGTACATTACAAAACGAGTTTGACTGGGGGGTAAAACCTTAATTTAAACCTTGCCAAAGTATCTGTCCTGTCTATCTAAAAATCAGCTTTATCTATTTATAAATACCTCCCCTCTCTCTCTTTATCTATGAAGTAGACCGATTCATAGATACCTACAGGAACAAACTACAGAGTGTTTCTGTAGCTCAACTGGAAGAGCATTGCATTAGCAGACTAAAAGGTTGTGGGTTTGATCCTCTGGGAATACACATCTATCTACCGTCCTACCTAGCCACCCACCCATCCATCCATCCATCCATCCATCCATCCATCCATCAATCCATCCATCAGTCTTTAACCAAGAGTAGACCACCAAGAGGATATAAAAGTGCCACGTCCAGGTTAATGTCCAGGAGAATTTGCCAGGTTTGACTGAGTCTAGGGGTGCTGAGATAGAGCATTCTGAAGCAGAACAGCCGTGAAAAAAGCACAGTTTCAAAAAGGCAAATCAGTGCAACAGACTGTACACCACTCGTGTGGTCCAGTTAAACCAAGGATGAGATGAAGGTAAGATGCAGCAAGATCCTAATGTCTTGTGCCACATCAAACATTGTGTTTTGGCATAGAGGTAACAAAAATCAACTGCTGATTCCCAAAATTTCCAAAATAACAAAACTGAGTTTCTATAAATAGAGTGGTGGAATTCTTTGTTGGTGTGAAGGCTGTGGACAAAGAAGATGGATTTATAGTCTTATCTGTCTGATCACACAGTGAGGTTCACAATGCATATTTTATTAATATCATAACATGTACTGATCCTGTCTTTGTTTATGTACTAAATAGTTGTTTAATTGTATTTTTGATAATTGTTAGGCATGAATTGCAGTAATCATAGCTGTATGTGAAAAGGTGGTTCAGATGCTATTTCTGTAGACTAAACGGGTGAAGGAGTCCCTTTTGAAAACAAACATATGAGCCGAAGATAGATCATTTGAAAATGCTGTGCCCCAACCGCAAAGCATGTACTCACTGTTTGCAACAGGCGGAGACTAATTTATCTCCAACTAATTAAACAAGCCTCTATTAGCAGCTAATTTTCTGCCATGGAAAGTCACCTCTTGATCTCCAGCTCTAAAATAAGCCTGCTGACAACATAAGGGGAAAACAGGGTTTCCGGCCAATCCAAATGAACTTCCAGCTGCCAAAACAGATCAAGCATGGGATTCTGGCATTCGACCTGCCACTTAACGCCACGTGCCAAATCTTTAATCGCACAAGATATGACTGCTCACAGCTAGCGTATTAAATTAGCAAAGATAGGTTGTTTTAGATGTTTAACTAATACATCTACCGTATACAAACTCTGGCGGTGTTTGGCTTCACCAGTTACAATATGTGATATGTGAAAGTTAGAATATGCACAGAGACAAATATGCCTATGCTAGGTTAACTATTGACACATACAAATGCAATCTGAAACATTCGCTAATGAATAAGTGAATCTGAAGTGATTCTGACATCACTTCTCAGCTTTTGTAACACACTACATGCTGTGTAACTAGTGTCTATGGCTAACTAATTCCCAGTTGGATTTTATACTTGCCACTGCTGTTTACCACAGTGCATTTCAGAAAAATTACATCACCAAACAAACATGTACATCTAAGAATATACATTGCATACACAGTGTTAATTCGTTTTTACATAATTTATTAATACTTATTACTACAATGTTATACTTGTTATATATGTTACAATTGTTCCTCACACCTGTCCAAAACTGAGCTATCAAAGCAATCTTAAAGAACAACCTTACAGTGCACCTATAATGCTTTGAGATGCTTTCTACATAGACAGCTTACTAGGTTTTGGAAAAGAGCTACTGCACAGCCCTTGAACATTAACTATACTACAGGGTTTTCCAGGGATCCACGTGCATGTTAAGGGAACATGAGGTCAGAACGAGGGTCACAAAGAGCGAGAGGTGTGCAGTTAGCAGTGTGTGAGTCAGTTAAACATTTCTACGCCTTTGACAGTACATCTTTACTGATTAACGTGCAATAAGGAGAACACATGGCAACAACACGTCTTTCTCACACACACAGCCGGCTGCTTATGTGGGGAAAAAATGCAGGGCCCGAGAGCCAGACACGCAAACGGATATATCGCGTATGCGTGTTTTCAGGAGGGGCTGCTGCATTTCATTTTTCATCGGTTCTTTGCCCGCTCCATGGCCCCTTTCTCTCAGGGCCGCCCACAAACTTGGGACTTCATACCAGACAAGTGCATCACCTCGCGTCGGAAAGAATGAACACATTGCTCTCTAATGCGTTTCAAATGAGTGCAGGTATTTTGGAGAGAGCTGGCTTATCTAAGTGACAGCCTCTTACAAGCACCACGTGGCCTCAGAGGGCTTGTTTGGGCATGCAGTGTCATTTGCATGAAGCATGTGAGCAAGATTTGCTAGTATATACTAGGGAGCAAAAACAAAGATGAATGAAAATAGGAAAATAGAATAATACTTTGTGACCTTAATAAAGTGCCCTGTGGCAAGTATGAAAGCTTGTGGTCACTGCAGCTGTTTCCCACTGAAGAACATTATAGACCATCGCTTAGACAAATGGGGTAGCTAATGAAATCAATACGTAACGCACACAAGCAGTTTTATAACAGTTTTTACAGTGAGCGTACTTAACGTTTTTGATCGATGCGTCAATGTGCTGAACATGTGTTTACTTAAAATGAGGAGAAAAAACAGTCAACAAATCCTTTTGGACTTAACAGTAGATGCAACCCAATCTGCACAGTGATGTTTGAAGTAAGCTGACCTATGTGGACCCGAGAGGGGCCCCACTGGGATAACAGAGCCGAGGGACATCGGGGCCACTTGCACCCCCTCACAACATCCCCTTTAATTATTTTTATAATGCAAGTGAAGAAGTGAATGGAAACTATGTGAAGCCTCCTGTGGTGGTGGAGGGGGTTGTTTCTTTCCTCTTATTTTCCTCTTTTTCTATGGTACTACTGCAGGGGTTGGATCTATAAACACATCAGTCACTCTGTCTCCCTTTCTCTTTTCCAGGAGAATGGTGTGACTAGGAAGTCTAGGCACGGAGACATTGTAAAAATGTGTGTGTCCAGAGGGACTTAGCACTAACAAACCTTTTTCTTCCGTACCTGAACACATATCTGATACCCCCAGCCCCTCGCTCAACAGTCTACATAACTTCTAAGGGGCCATTTGCACAAAACACATTTTACAGCTTATCGTTTTGAAGAGGTCATGTATGTCTCTCTCTCTTTCTTCTGCTGATCTACAGGTTTATAAGTTTATCATTTACATCATAAATATCTATGCTGTAAATGACTACAGGTTGTCATCCGTCTAACTCAGTATTATTTTCTTTCTTATGAATGTTCATAAGGTCTCCGATCCATGTCCCTAAGGGGCCACAGACCTGCAGATTTTAGCTCTTACCAACTCCAACACTCCTGTCTGGATGTTTCCAGCAGTCCCAAAGACCTTCATTAGCTTGTTCAGGTGTGCTTAATTAGGGTTGGAGCTAAACTCTGTGGACCTCATTAGAGACCACTGTGCAAGTCTTTTCATATAAAAAAATAAGTTCCAGGCTCTAAAAATGTGGTTGTCCAAGCTTCCTGAAGCATCGCAGTAGCTTTTTTGTCAATAACACACTCAGTCACTGCTAATCTTAAAAAAAACCTTATTGATCAGAAAATTCAAATGTTGCTTTTACAAGTACTGCATCAGGATGACATTACTGGTATTATATGCCATTGTTTCTCACGTCATGTTACCAGTATATTAGTAAATTAATTGCACTTTAATGTAGTATGTTTTTGTATACATCGGCATCATCCATATTTTCTATATGTAACAGAGAAGAAAACAACACTAAATTAGTTTCATGAATACTTCATTTCTTTCCTCTCCTCTACAGCTTCTCTAGCCCTAAACTGTGCTGTCTTGTGTTTTTATTCTCCCTCTCTTCTTTTGTTTCTGCGGCGTGCCCTGACTTTGACCTCATTGTCTGCGCGGTCCTAAATGTTCTTCTCCGCATCCATCTCCTGATTCAATCCCAGCCCTCCTCCCTCCTCCAGCATCGTCCGTCCTCACTTTTTCCCCAGTCAGCATCTCATTACTCGTACCCACCAGAATGTGGAATCACTCCACTTCATGCAAGCAGAAAAACCACAAGTTGTTCTAGCTGGAGCGTGCCCAAACACTGCCAGGCCTGACAGTGGCTGAAGCCTGCACTTCCCCTGACTCTGTTCTCGTCAAGGAAATTAGAGAGGAGAGTAAAAACAGCTCGCGAGTGCTCTGACTGTTACCCCTCACAGGATGCTGGCCCTCGTCCACAGGCTTTGTGCTTCCTACTAGAGGATCCAAGATGCTAAAGCTACAGACAAACCATGAATGAGAAGTTCAGACGAGCAGGCAAAGCTGTTGGTGCACAAGACAGTCAATGATAAATAAGGATGTCAGATTACAAGAAACATGAGGTTTTTTAAAAACACAATTACACAATTTCTGACATGTTTATTTTAATGATCTAAAAAGTCATTAAAGTGGTATAAGTATCTTTCCTTGGGTAATTATTCTTTTTATTACGTCCATAGATTGTGTTCAAACAGGTTTCAAACATATATTTTCATGTTATTTACACCACACCTTGACTTTGACTTGATGGACAAAAGTGTTTAAATATATATTTTAAAACATTACTTTTTGTCATGAAACTGATGGTGGAATTGAATTTTGCTAAGGAAGGATGCATCAGTGATCAGCTGTCACCCTCACAAAGTTTTTTACATCTCGTTTTACATTTGACCAACTACATTAATACTAGGCCTGACCATTTAACAGACTATACTTTAATTATAAACTAAGAATGACCCTATTGATGCTGTTACGGCTATTTTAAAAGATTGAAGAAACCACCACACCAACTAGCGACAATTCACCAAAGTTTTCCAACTGACTTACATTAATGCAGAAGTTCCTAGAATGTTCAATGCATATAGTCAAATTTAATTTTAATTCAAACATTAAATTCAACACGTACAAAAAAAACTGTCATAGGTCTTTCTATATGATGTCAAACTGTCCTCTTTCATGCTACAGTTTAAACCATTTGTACTTGAGTTGAAGGTCTAGCTATGCGAGTCTATGGTCCAGGTGCTCTCTATAATCTTTGAGTTGTGATGGGGTACAACTCTCCACTGGGTGCTTCTGTGAAAGGCCAATAGTGATATCAACCTTCCACTACCTGAGAGAACTGGCAGTGATGGCTGAATGCTTTTACAGGACGTGCATGCATGAGGGTCGCAGACAGGCTTGCGTTCCAGTCCGATCGGACCACACGGGTCTGTGCTCCCTCACAGGCCATAAAAATCGTGTCCAGACGCCTCGCGTATTGGCCAACAGATTAAACAGGCAGGGAGAAGATTTGCATCAGATTTGGGACAAAAGACTGCTAGAAGTGACATCTAGCCTAAGACAACAGAAGAAATGGCTGGTGAAATGCCAACAGAGTATAACTAAAATCAGATTGGAATGAAACATCTTTGTATTGTGCACCCTTGAAATGAGCTGCTCTATCATCACCAGAGCAGGTCAAAGTGCCAGGCCAACATTTCCCATTACGCTAACAAGAAGTATTTTCATTATTCTTTTGGTTTGTTCATTTTTTATTTGTCTGGTAACAGCACATGTCAAGTATTCACTGCTCAGCTTTTTCCGAGCCAAGAAATGCGCAAAAACAGCGAACGAGGGAAAAAAAGAGAGTGAGAATATTGGGAATATTAATTTCCCAAAGTATGTGGATATGATAAATACCAGGCATCAATAGGCCATTAAAATATTTTGCTGCCAAGAGAATCAATAGATGTGAAGTCACAGGCAGCAAAATGAGAATTTCTAACGGTGAAAAATCGCGCTGTACCTCAACCAAATACACGTTTGTTAGATTCAGAATTAGAAGATTAGAATAAAATTTTTGGCTAAAGCGGAAAGTACGGAACCAATTACACCGCTCTCATACTTAGTATTCGGCAACCAAATCACGTCTCTGTTTGGTAACAAGAAACATGACCAAACATGCTGTTTCTAATGAGAACTATATCTGCTCCGTACCCAAAGCTCAGATCTAGCGGGTAAGATTTACTGTTTGATTTGGAGTTCAAAGCCACAGCAGTAAAATTTTCATTTACTAAAGAGGACAGGAGAGGTTTTTATTGCGAAGGATTAATAAGACAAGCATTGGAACACCCTCAAAGTCAGAACCTGACCGCTCGAGATCTGCACAACTCGCTAAATCAAAATAAATTATCTTTATAAAGGTAAAGCTGCAGGGGGCTCTTGGACACCAGCTGCAAGGTTCAACCTTTACTATCCAGGACCCCAGCGAGGTTAATGAGGTCAAAGAGTGAAGTGAGGCTGAAGAAAAAGTATACAAATTAAGACAGAGTAATACCGAGAGTGCATATGTGTTTAAAATGGTATACTACCATGTTTCTCGTAACATTCCTGTAGTATGTACTGTAGAGTATTACAATATGTAAAGTATTTCATTCTGTAAAATCTCTTTGTTGACTCATTATTGGATTCGATTTTTATTTCCAAAACAATAACTGACAGCACTCTCTGAATCAAGTATGCAGCAGACACATTTATGTGACGTCATGTAACAACTATGCAATATTTAATAATGTTAATAATGTACTATTTGACAACAAAGACTACATTTTGAAATGTTTGTATGATGAATTCTTTGTCACATTTTATATTAGGTGTCTTTAAACACTGCATGTACGTTAGAAAAAGTATATGATACATGTGTGCACATACATGCTATTCTGGACAGGTTTAGGGCCAATATACAACATGTATGTACACAACAGATACATTGCATTATATTTTTCCTATGTAAGTGCACTGTAAAGACACTTAATATAAAGTGGAACCGGATTCTGTTTCACATTGTATTTTTATAACATAGTATCCAATATAGAAGTATAAGATGTATTCAAACCCAACCATAGCCAGAGAGAGGGTGAAGGAGGTCGTACCTCCATCCTGGCTTAAAGTGTAGCCAGCCAATCATTCATAAAGACTGCCAGCATCACAGTCAGTGAGTGTGCAGGGGTGAGAAAGTTTAGTCCAACCTCAGATGACCCCAGCAGTGGTCAAAATCTCTATGCATTAATGCATTAAGTCACCCTAAAGGAAGCGCATGACTGTGTTGGTATAATGCTAGGTAAGTACTTGGTGAGGTTACAACATTTCTTGTTAATTTTTCATGACCAGACTTTGAATGTTTGTCAACAAGGACACGGCAGACCACCCTGTACCCTAAGTGACAAATATGCATGCTCAAAATCACTTCGAAAAGTGATAAATGTAAAAAATTTAACATTGCCATTTAAACATTTCATTAAACATTTCTGCAATCACAGCGGATTGAAATATGCTGGTTGCTTTCACCTTACTGGTTTCCTAATGTATATACAGACTATCGCAACATGAATTTGTCATTAATGGATCCTTAATGAATAAGCTCTAAATGCCAGCAGAATGCTAGACTGAAATCGGTTGACCTGTTTTGAACTTTCTCTAATGTTAGATGGGCAGACAATGTGTATATCAAAGTTATGCAGAAACACCAAAACAAAAGGCACATCAAGAATCAGCCCTCGAAAACGGTGATTTATCCTATCTGAACTAAATATTGCGCAAGCACCAACCGCCGGATAATTAAAAAGATATTATGTGTACGAGAAAGTGAACAATGTGGGAAAATATCATGGAAAATATTAGCAGGATGGAAAATGTTACAGGTATTTGGATTCCATGAGATACTGTAATAATACAAAGCGCTCTGCCTTTGAGATGACAAAACTTCCAGAAAAACATTAGACCTCTTCAGATCCTGCCTCCTCACACACCACACACATAAACACACACACACATACATGCCTCCCTAATGAGTTGGTTTGGCTGCAGTTGCATTCGGGCAAATTCGTGCATTATGACATAACCCAAACCCTTCCGACAGATCTGAACTCTGAGTACACGGGCCTCTGAGGACTGAGTGAGAGCAACAGAGTTCCTCTCTTGAATTTCACATTATCTGTTTCTCTCTGGAGAAAGAACTGTTTAAGGTTAAGCCAAATTAACCAAATTAAAGTTCAGATACAAGATCAAATGTATACCGCCGGACCTGTAAAACACACTGTCAAGGGTCTTCAGATAAAAGCATCCACATAATGCATGATCATAAATATAACATTGAGAGAACCTTTCCTTTGCTGCATTGAGAATGTCTCAACAGCAATGTCTCAAAATGCTTAATAAACCGATTAAAAATTGGTTCAGGTGCAAAGATTGTTAGGGTGCAAAGATACCTAAAAACAGATTGTGTGGTAAATCCTCATAATGGACGCGTGTGTCTTCATTTTAAATGACCATATTTGTGAAGACATCTGTCCTCAAAATACACATATAGCCAAAACTGTAAACACAGACACACAGCCATACAGACCTTTGAAGCTGTAATACACACAACTGTTTTCATACTCTAACAGCTTCAGAGGTCTGTGTGTGTACTGGCTGAAAGACAAATAAATCAGCCAAATCTTGTTTTGCTATACATTTAATAATGTTCACGGGTTTGTCTGAGGGTTAAATTTAGGGGTATTGTATAGTAAATATCACTGTCTCGGTATGAAAACCACTGCATCTAAGAGAGACCTCACTAATATGGCTTCAAAGGTACGTGTGTGTTTAAGAGAATTAGAGAGAGGAGTGTGAACAACAGAGAAGTGTGTGTGAGTGTAGGAATAATTACCTGCAGATGCAGGTCTTAGTTGGGGGGGTATAAATCTCTAACCACATCAGAAATTATCCATAAAATTTACAGCTTAGGAAAACCATGTGTGTGGCTCTTTAGCACCCTAAATCTACAAAGCCTTTTCTAGCACTCTCCCACAACAGGACAGCAAGATGGGGGGGAAGCACAACGGAAGGAAATTACACCAGCCCTCTCCACTTAATTGTTTTTTATGTAGCAAATGCAACCTGCCCCCTTGCTGTCATGTCAACAGAATAAATCATCCAAAACAGCTAAATAAACCAGCATTAACTTTCCTCTGCCACAAGCCTAACCGATTAAACAATATTCTTTATAGGGGTAAAAAGCTAGCCCATCAATCAACATAATATAGAAGAATGGCTTAGGAATAGAGTTGTTAGGACTGGGCAAGATATACTGTACATGTCGTGATTTAAATGAGAAAATATATTTGCCCGTAAAGCGATTACACAAAGTTTCCACCGGAGTTGGAACCAGTTGGAACATCTGAGATGCATAACTCCAGATGCATCATTGTACCGGCTGTCTGTTGATTTACACAAACATGTGGTTCTGGGCTACTGTGTACTGACTGACAGCGTTTGGAAGCTTGATACCAGTCAAGAGCAGAGTAACAATGCTCAGAAATTAAATCAGTATGAGATTTAAGTGTTGAGATGGAAACTAGAGCAAAGGTGATTGAAGGTTAGGGAGTTCGATGTGGCGTTCGGTGGTGATTGTGACGGATGCATCACAATCCATCTCCGCTACGTGCTCTGGATTATCACTCTGCATGTATTTGTTTTGATTCCTAATTTAAATTTAAATCCAGAAGGGGATATTTTGTGTCATGGCAAGTCATTGAAGGAAAAAGAAGCTACTATATTTTCAGAGGCCCACTGACGTCATAAGATGGGTTTCTATTGATGCATTTTTTGTGAATTATAGCATACTACAAGATGTGAAAAGTATGGATGACTCATCTTGCACTACTCACATTTGTCCAATTAAATGGTCAAAAAATGTCTATCAGCAGCAAACACACCAAAGTCACACATAGTACCAATACTAACATATTGCCAAAAAAACTGCCTTACTTCCTGCTGTCTTTGCCACCAACATCTGCCCATAAGCGCACAGAAACTTTTTCAGGACTGTTACAAATGAGTGCCACATGGGCAAAAGAACAAACTCAGTCAGTCACAATAGCCAGTGCAAAATAAATACAAACAAATAACAGAATAACAAAATAACAAAGTGTAGCATATAGAAAAATAATAATTAGAGGCTACCAAAAAGATTGAAAACAGAATTTCTAGAAATATTTCTAGAAATTATTTCTAGAAATACAAAATAAGTCAAGTTTAATTTTGTCAACACAAAACCTGGAAAGTGGCCATGTGTTTTGTCTTTGTCTAAAACTCTGCTTAGGATGACGTCATTGATATTGCTCTGAGGATTTGTTTTTTGTCCCTGACCTATTACTTTAAATTCACATTACAGAAAAATGATTTTATGAGAAAACCTGCTCTGCAAAAAAAAAAAAAAATACGCATGTAAACAAACAGAATTGCTGTCGGCTGTTGAATTGGCATCACAGGTGCTCACCTCCTGCTCTCAGTGATGGAAAATGAAGTGGGAACGAAGCCAATGTACTTCCCCTGAGGCTCCTCTGTTCTGCTCTGGGAGATGGTGGGAACGGGTCAGGAGATCCAGCAAGAAGAAGACAGAAGAATTGGTCACCCTGTCCTTGTAATGATCTCTTGAGTGTATTAGATGGCGTCAGAAGGCTCTAGGAGGTAATCACAGTGTTTATTGTCACAGGTGGACCACTGTGTACGACTCTGTGCTGGAGACCCAGCTGTAGGGACCAGCGTCACTGTCGGCCAGTGTGTGTTGTGTGTCGGTGTTTGTTGCAGTGTGAGCTACATCGCCCAAAGGCCTTCTTTCTGACAGTGCTCTGAAGTAACAACCTTTGACCTTACAAGAAAGAGAGTGAGGGTGTTTGGTAGAAGGATGTCAAAAAACAGATCATCAGATAGTCAGATCATTTCACCGTTAGGTTACAACTTCACCGAGTAACATAGCTGAGCAAAATTTTGAATACATGAAAAAGCGGCTTGTGATTTTCAGAATTTGTCTGCACAGCACAGGATGTTGAGTTGCAATAACAGTTGAATTGCAGTTTAGAATTTACTAAACTGCAATTGAAAGAAATGTGAAAGTCATACAACTAAGGATTTTCATTAGTCCAGCTATTGAGTTGGCCTGTGACAATACAAAAAACCATTTCATAAATTTGAACTATACCTATTTTTAATTGGTATGCCGAACATTAGACATATTTGTATAAATTAAGTTCTGTACCTCCAAAACATTTTACCCAGCAATTACAATTATCTAATTTTAACTTTGATGTAAGGCACCACATTGTTTTCAAATAATACAAAAAATACAGAATTGAATGGAATTTTTTGATTACATCAATCTAATGATTATACAGTAGTTCATGATTCTGCATTAACCATTACCATAATTTAATGCTTCTAAAAAGCCTGAATTTTGAATGTATAATTTCTGAGTAAATCATACTAAAAAATAATATAAATAAAATAAATAAAAAATTCTAAATTACAAGAACTCTGAATTTTATTTTTTAATTGTACTAAAATTACAGTTCTACATCCTGTTTGTTACCTTATTTTAAAAATACAAAATTGAATTAAAATTTAAAAGGCATTCTCAATTAATTTTCTTAAATGATGCACAACCCTGCTGCCGGTTGGATCTTCTTTGGACTTGAATTTTTCAAATTTCAAACCTTTACATCAGATTGAAGGAGAAGCAAATGATCACATGATTTGATTTGAGACTGATCACAGCTCAAAGCATCAGCGGAATAAAGATAACATCTCCTCGGTGGCGCCGAGTCAAGTCAATTTCCCTGTGGAGACCAGTGTAAACAGCATAAGCAACAGGAGTGAGATTTAATTTGGCCTGGGCAACAGATGGAGAAAACAGGAAAATGATGGGTAGGGGTTGACCATAATCACTAATAATATCACAAATGATAAAAGGATAAAAACAGAGAAAGAGAGACAGTGTGGTGAAAGTTGGCTGACTTCTTGTTTTTACCAAGCAGCTGATGTCTTGTTCATTCATCCTCAATCAGTTTGTGTGTGTGTCAGACTCGCTCCTGATTCCTGTACACTTAATCTCCCAGTTCATCCCAGGACAGATTTTGAGGGACCCAGACACCCAGTCTCCACAATCAGGACCCAGACTAGCCCACTGAGCACCAATGACATCTACAGGAACACACAGTACATGATCCAAGTCTCTATCTCCCTGGAGTTGGAGTTGAGAAAAGGTTAGCCAAGGATCATAAATCTGCTCTCATCACTCTCTTTTATGGGATCTAATAATAGAGAGAGAGAGAGAGAGAGAGAGAGAGAGAGAGACTGCCAAAGACAGAACATCTTTATCATTTCTTTGAATGAATGAGATTTTTCCCATTGGCATATACTGAATCCAATCCAAGATTTATTGCATTGAAGTGCTGGCTGTTATGACTTTTATATTCAACTAACCCAACATTACTCTGTCTTTAATGTTTCTTTTCAGATGTTATCCATCATTATGTTTCTCTCCTCTGAGCCTTCCTCTGGCATCTCTTCAATTTGCTTGGGCAATTCCCTGCTAAAGCATCCTGTGATGTTGTCCCCTGTTTGGCATTATAATTCACACAACTGTAGAGAAGGATGAAGGTCTGAACCTTTGCATAAATATAATCCACTGGAAAAATCAGCTGGCCGTTTACTCATTAAAGGGATAGTTCACCCCAAATTGAACATTTTGTCATCATTACCTCATGACATTTCGACCCCGGGTTATTTCTTTTTCTGAGAAATACAAAAAGAGATCTTGGGCGGAATGCCACAGCTTCTGTTTTCTATTCAAAGTAAGTAGATGGTGACTTGTACTGTTAAGATCCAAAAATAAGAAAAAAACACATCATAAAAGTATCATAACCTTAAAGTACAATATCATAAAAGCACCAGAAGTCCATATGCTATGATTCAGGGTATCTTCCTTGTATGGAGAAAAGAAGCTCTGCCAAAGATAATTTTTTGTAGAAGTAACCTTAAGAAAATATGACAATGTTTTTGGTTGAGCTGTTTCTTTAACACAGAATCATATATTAAGCTCTTTCTCATAATTTGTTTTACATGCCGAAATGCATTGCTGGTCATAATCAACGCAGATGTGATTTTTGGTGACATGACAGACTAATGTGAAGGATATATCAAATAAACCTTTACATAAAGGAAATGTGCATTTATAACTATGCAAGGTCACAGTTGTGTTTTTCTTTTGTTAAAACAGCTTATAAAAGTGAATGCATGGCACAATATCTCAGCGGTCGACTCTAACTCTTCGCTACAGTACCTCATTCAGCTAAAGCAATGGAAAGCGTGGAAAAGCTCGATTGCTGGAAACATTTACATGACTGTTCTTCTCCTGTGTTTCTATCTGCAAATAAACAGCAGATTTTCCAATATGCAACAGGGAGAGTGTGGGTTTGTGTGTGTGTTTGCGTGTTATTGTGAGAGAA
>JAZGTJ010001996.1:14177-47044 GCA_036877575.1 Botia almorhae
ACACACACACACACACACACACACACTGGGTGAAAACACACCGAAAAGAGACAAGAGGAAAACAGAGTTCCACAAACATGACTGAAAAGTTACGCACAGTTAAAGAACTGTTTACATTTTTGTTTTAGAAGTGCAATATTGGTAATCAAAAACAAAAATTAACTGCTCATAATTGTTATTCAAAACAGCGCTCACTCACTGCGAGAAACCTCTTCGTTCATTTTTTCTATTGAGACTTCTAAAAATTTCCTCATTAAGTTTGAGCCTGAAAACAAGCCAACAAGTTCCAAAATAAATCACAGCAGTATTTGAACAATCAATGAAAAGACAGGTTAGAAGACTGTGTACTTAAAACTGAACGCTTGAACGAGGTACATGATGTAACTGAATTAGTCTGGGATACTGTGCCTTTTTAAGGCATTTTCTCATCAAAAACACCAGTGATGTGTATGTTTTATGTTCTAAGAATGAGTAGGCCATTGTGTAGCTCACTCAAATGAAAGTTGCTATGAAACAGCAACAGGACAGTTCAACATGTGTAAACTGTGTGCAGATCAATTTGTTTGGCCAGGTACTGATATTGAATACATGACGGAAACAATGCAGCGACTTGTTGCTTTACTTCTTAAGTCATAATTAAATCATTGTAACAGACGGTGTGTGTATGTGTCGTAAGGAACAGGTTTGTTCAGGATCTTCTGAGCAAGTATGCAGTTGTGGTTTTACTCTCCCCTCCTGTTCTTCTGTATATAGTTACTGTTTACTATCTCACCTTGACTCTCCTGCAGTGGACAATGGTGCTCAGTGTGGAAAAAAGATCCGCAGATACACAATAAGTCGCATGTTTAGGAGTGTATCTTTTTTGCTGGTTTGGTGTGATTCACATACAAACATTTGGTGGTCAGGTAGAATTATCAGGAATCTTACAACTAGGTTTGTTTTATTCAAAATTTTGAATAAAACAAACGTCTATAAACATCAAACAGTCTATTAAAGAATGTAAAATTAAAAGTTATTTAAAAACCTTTTAGAGAGTCTACAGAAACAATCTTTGTCTTTGGTCTTCAAAGCTACAATCTTTTCCTGCGTGATATATTTGACCTGAACCTTTAACCAAGCGCAGAGCAGCAGCCTGTTCAGAAGTTCCTTAGTGACCAATTTAACAGCAAACACCACACAATACATCCCAGCAATTATCAATTGTTCTATATAGTGTTTTTCACTCTCTGTTGTCAAGTTATTGTCCACGTAGAGAACTGGTGAATGCGTCATGCTTCATTAGACTGCTTTGGCCTACAGTACCGCACTAACCTGCGTTAATTAGCATATTGAGCCATTCCAAAGCGCAAATGGAAACAAGACTGCCGGGCATTCACAGTGGAAATCATTTTCCAAGTAGGAACTGGAGAACAAAATAGAGACAGAAAGTGATAGAGAGGGAAAGACATACGAAATGGTCAAATAATTGGGCAGAAGTCTAATTTGATATTGCAAAAAAAATCTTTCAAAATACAACATTACCAATGTTCTCTGTGAAGTATCCAAAGTAAGCTAGTAAAGGACCACCACGCAGATGCTAAAAATATGGTATTTTTAGTGCACTGGAGAACAATCACTTACATCTGACTATTTCCAAAAGTGAAATTGCTAAAAACCACTCACTTTAAGGGGCTGGCAAAGAGTGATATGTTCAATTTACACAAATAAAACATAAACGGCAGACAGACATGTTTATTTTGTATGAAAAGCGAACAGACGGATGGTTTGATGGAGCTAATATAACCATGGCTACGAATGAAGTTTAAAACGTAGGCATTAAAAATAGCATTTTAATATTTATACAAGTCAAAAACAAACTTACGAGGTCTCGTCTTGATATCGGCTCGATGCGTGACCGTATTCATAAGCTTCTCTTGGATGAAGATCTAAAACATGATAGCAAAACACTCTGACAGGATGGTGACATCTTTATGAGGACTTTACCAAGGCCAGCAGACCTTTCAGTCTTACCACTGTTCCAAAGCCTTAACTCAAATCACCGGGAAACAGAGTCATGGGGATTTTGACAGAGAAATGAGATAATAAAGACACAAGGAAAGCTAGAACAAAAAAATGTTAAAAGAGGACTGAATTTGAAATATAACATGGAAAAAGCAGGTCTGAGATGGAAACGTGTGCGGAGCCAAGTGGTCGGGTCTCTCACGGGCAGGGCTGAGGTTGGGTGAAGAACAGCCAGGGAAAAGTGGCTATTTCCCCTCGCTGTGCTCTATCAGATTAGCGTCAATGTGCGGCCTCATCGACACTGACGTGAGAACTGTATGAAACTGGGACTCCAATGTAAGTCTCAGTTCAGCACAGGAGGGCTGAGGCAAACTCACAGTCTGAATTTTTCTTTGCACCCTGGAATTTGATTGGCGTTTCACCTGAAAGTGTACTTACTTTCTAACCAATATAAACACACAGCTTGCTATGTACGTTTAAGGTACATACTTTCAGAATAAAATAATTTGAAAGACTAATTGAATCAGTTAGGCCTAACTGAAATGAATTGTTTATCTGAACAATCTGAGCTGTCAATTCAAATCAACATCAAATGCAAAAGAAGCTAAAAAGGCTATAAATAATATTTATTCAACATTTTAGGGCTATTTTTGTCAGTTTTAGAAGCCCTAGTAAATTACTGACTTGGGATGAATAAACTGACCTGGGTTGAATGTTATGTTACACTGACCACTGAATAGAAGTCAAGGGTATAGTATCAACTTCTACATTGAATTGAATTGAAATGTATGTAGATGTATACAGAAGTCACAATTTTGACAAAGCACTTGTAAATTATTTATACAGTGTCATTTTAAAGCTTTGAAAACATTAACCCACTTGGACTTCTACATTAAACATTACATAAGAGCCTTCTCTAGAAACGCAGCCATACAGACGTCTGGTTCAGGTTCCTGTTTTTCTCTTAATAGCTCACATGTGGGACAAGCAAATGACCCACAGTGAACCAGAATTGACACCACCACAGTGTTCTAGGCAGGGTGGCCCACAGGGTCCCTGCAGTTCTACAATCGTTTGTTTGTTTGTTTGTTTGGTTAGTTAGTTTACTTGAAGAACGACATTTAAATGGAGGATGCTTTCTGAACCATTGGACACCAAATACCTTGAATAGAGTCATTGACACGCAAGTATACAAAATCCTTAGGAGAATGAGCAACACATAATTACCACAGTGACACAGCAAATCTTATAATAAAAGGTCTAAAATTATGTGATTAAATGATGTGATAAATGATAAATAAATAATGTGATTATCATCAACAGGGTTTGTTCTGTCCCCCTTTGAGAGGTCTAACTAGAAGTCAAAAGAAAAGGTCCTAAAAACATCAAAATTATTGGTCAAACGTAATAGTAACTTATTGGAAACATGTGCACATCATATACAACAATACAGGCAGAGATTAACTGTAAATGTTTTCACAAAGACTAAAGGATACTGTGAGTTCATTTAAACAACCCTGGGAAAAATAATAATAGACATTTGAATAGTTATACAAACTGAATCGTTTTGGGCTTAAACTGAAAGTGATGATAACCGACGAATTGTATTTACTTTATTGCAAAAACAGACAAACACACATTTATGGTGAAAAATTCAACCATAACATCAGTCTTTGCTCAATTTGCAGCCGTTTGGATCAGTGCTAATGCTTCTGGGTCCCTTCTGGACTTTACATTGGGAAGTTTCCTAGCAAATGAAATCTAATCTTAGACTGCAGTGGATGTTCGCTGCTGTTTCATTTTTAAACGATTTAATTTAATAGCAGACTACAGTTCTTTTTGACCCAAGAAATGAGATCACAGTCATTTTAGCAGGTTATAAAGACAATTATAGCTTGTTTGCAACTGTATCTTGTATTGTTGTGCATCAACATAATTAAAACACGCCTAACCTTAAGTAATAAAGCAAAAAATTATGTTTTGTGATGTTCAGTGATTTTCAAAGTAAATTCTCCACTAAAATGACTTTTCTTCTCGGCTGACATCATCATGTCCTCCCTACACTAACCCCACCTCAATAAATAAAATCAAGTCCTATACTACTACTAACATTTTTATTAAAAAAATGTCACAATACAAAGGTAAAATGGGCTGTTTGAATTACGTAAAGAAAGTAAACAATTCTAAAAAATGTGAATGACCAAGAAAACTCCCTACTGAAGACAGTGAGAGATCCATTAACATATTAAGTGTTTATATTTAATTTTTTGGTTAAATATTATACTGATTGAAAACTTTCATTCCACATAGAATGAATGGAAAACACATTAGAGAGTTAAACTATGCTGATTTGCAGATTAGAAGAGAACCCGAATGGCAACAGCATTATTGAACGACCCAAATCACTTTAAGATCAATGGTTAACAAAAGACCATGTCAGACACAGAATCTTACTGGCCAGCGCACCACCTATATACTGTTGCTTTTGCACCCACGGTAATACATTTTTATATGCATAATCTGTGCACTGTGAAATATTACTGCTCTTTATATACAGTATATTACTAAAACTTTGATTTCTGAAAGAGGGCCTTAATAATTTAATACAAGAGGTGCATTTTTAAAACACAAATATAACCAAACACATATTGTGAATCTACATGTACATGTGTATTTCTAGTTTGTGCTTGACATTTATGGGTCATTTTTATTTGTACCAGGATGGAAAAGATCCGGTGGCTGGGCAGTAATCCCTTGTTTCCATTGCAATAAATTTGCCTGCAGGCACAAAACACCAGTAGCTTGCCCGATGTCTGTTTATAAGTCAACCTACCCCATTTCTCACGCCATGGCAAGACAGTGAGATAATGGTCCTGCATATCTGAAATATGCTTCTGAGAAAGAGTGGTCATGAGCAGGACAAAATTCTCTAAGATCTCTACAGAGACCTTTGTAAATCATTTTACAATGTTTTTAGACACAGCAGGAGAGAGAGGACTGGGTTTTATAATAGCTGGGTTTGGATCATCCTGTTCAGGTCAGCCATTGCGCCACTGATGGTAAGTTAGCTGTAACTCTAGACAACAACAAGCTCCACAGGTACATGTCGTCTGTGTTTACTGTGACAACATGGCCTCACTCCTGGGTGCACCTACAAGCGTTTCACTTTATGCCAGTTTTGTTACTTGTATTTGTGTATACCAAAGCCAAATCTGAGCTGTTTGTTCTTGACACACGTGTCATGACACACATGAAGTCATATTGGTGAAGATCTTGACCTGAGTGAACATTAATCCAGGTCATCTGAAGTGGAATTCATTTGCAATTAATTAAAAAGAACTGAAAAATCCCCAGAGGATTTTTTTGTATTGTTCAGAGGTTGTTTTTTTATAGCTTAGAAGATTTGAGCTCTCAGTTTTTTTATTTTAGTATGAACTTTGTCTTTCTCCTTTGCGTTTCTCCTAAAATTGTAACATTTCAAGGGAGAAACTAAAATACAGCCAGGACAATTTTTGAAAATACAATTAAAGTATGGAGCTAGAAATTTAATGTAGATTAACTCTGTAAATCTAAACTCAGGTTGTGATGATGTTGACATCTCTTCAGAAAAGCTACTGGAGACATGAGATTTCTGTGTCTTTATGTCAGGAGAAACGTGAAACGCAATAGGAAGATATTTTATGTCTAAGACCCATTAGCACAGTCACTATGGCTCCAAGCTTACTACACGCACACACACAGCACGTGTAAATATTTTCTAAGCATAGGTGCAGGTGGGCAGGATCTCTCACACTCACCCAATCCAGGCTTTGCCCTCAGTGTAGTCTGTGTGCAGTCCAAGATACAGGTAAAAAATTGAAAACACGCCACACTCTCACAGGGACAGCAGAAGACACAGAGCAGGTAGGGACCAACAATCTCAGTCTGCATATTTATACACTAAAATACAGCAATATGTGAGATATAACAGTACTACTTAATGACAGAAACAATGTATGAGAATCATACCAAAGTGACAGATCTCAATCCAGCGCCTTAGTCCATGTGTAACCTGCATGCATTTGTTTATCACCATTTACTCACCCTAATGTTGTTCTAAATTTTGAGTACTTTCCATCGCTCCTTAAACACAGAAGGACTTATTTATGGCAGAAGGTCATACATTGACTCGACCCATACAAAGGAAGTGAGCCATAGCTCCAATTTCAGTGTTTTCTTCACACAAAGCCATCATTTAAATTTGAAATATAACATAGCAAAGCTTTTAAGGAGCTTTGACAGACGCTGGTTTTTATTCTTGTGAAAGACAACAGTGTAAACAAGCAAACATTGTTTATGACTTGTGTTTCACGTATAGGTCACATAGGTTGCAAAAATAATTAATAAATTAAAGAATTTAAATTAAAGAATTTAAATTAAAAAAATTGAAATTGAAAAAAGGGTCGCCACAGACATTAGTCCCTATACCGATTAGTGCTCAATCAATATACTGTGCGTTTCAAAGCTTTTATATTTATTCCCTCCATTTGTTCTCCATATCCTTTTGCTTTTTTAAAATGCCCATTATGTGCGGGCAGAAACGTGTGTGGAGTGAAGCCACTGTCCAAAGGTCTAGTCATGAACAGAACTCCCACAAAATGCTATTCCTTGTTTCCTGTTGCTGTCATACACAGATGAGACTAGAGGCATGTGAGCAGAGATAAAGAGACGTCTGGTTCTCAAGGCGTTAGAGGAAGGGCCGAGTCAGGATATGGGTGACACTTGAGCTACATTAGGGAGAATGTGTTGTGCAACCAGTATTAAGCTTAAAATGAGTGCGCAAAATGTGTGTGTGTGTGTGTTAGAACATGCTGTAATCAGAAACAATAAGAAATCACTGGACCCAAATGACCCACAAGTTGAATAATAGACAACCGTCTTGTTTTGCCATGGCATAAAAAAAAATTTACTTGTTATAAATTAACTGCAAATATCTATTTTGGACATAATTAGTGATGTATGCATTGAGAAATTCAATTTTTACAGGCAATAATACATGCTGTTTTACTTTTGTAGACTGCCTGAGAGACTTTTCTTGGAATGTCAAAACAGCTGACCTGGGCATAAAACATAATGTTGCATAAACATTCCAAGCTAATTTGTTTCTACTGATCTTAAACCGACACAAAGCTATTGCTCAGGTATTCTGATGACATTAAAAATGTCAACATTTCTGTTTTCGTTAAACTGTTACACGCAAAGATTAATGAAGTATAGCTAACGCAGTACTCACGCTAGCATTAACGTGACACTTGAAGCAAACTGCAATACAGAAAAGTCCTTAGAAAGACAAAGAAACCAAATAACCTTTTCTCAGTTCCCCTTCAATCCCCATAACCCAAGATTGAACAATCCAAGATTCCACAAGTACAAATTCACCTGTATTCTGCATGTGCCATCTTTTGAGATCAATGCTTTGAATTTTTAGGCAGTTTTGCCAGTGCTGTGGTACACAGAAGCCTGTAATAGAACGAGTAAAACTTTAGCTAAATAAAGTGCCTCAAACTTCCTGGGAACACGGAGACTGAAGGTCATTATGGGTGAGACAGGGCCTGGGGCGAAGAACTTCTGCTCTCCACATACAGGACGGTTTCGTGCCACTGAACCCTGTGTAGCTGAATGAACGTTATTTGCTTTAAGTGGGCATGTAATAGTCTTGTTAAGGCCTGGAGCAGTGCAGGAAACAGAGTGAAGGTAGGCTGTACTGCCACTCTGACATTCAGAACATTGCCATATGTCCCACATGAGTAGACTAAGGTTATACCCTTCACCCTTCAGATGAACATGAGTAGAAGAAACAGTCAGGGACAGAGAAATAAACTAATCATACAATTATATATTATGCATATTTTATGTATATATACATATGTCATTTGTACATTTTATTTTATTCTTGCTTTTGAGTCGTAGTTTTTAATGTGTTGATAACTACTAACTACTTTTTACATTTACATTTACATATTATTTTATGATTAGTCAATTAATTAATTCGTTAACTCCTCAATAAATAATACAATCAAAAGTTACGTCTACCATTAATCTTTCAATGTTTTAAAAAGAATACTTAAACTACAAATAAAAAAAAACGTTGTAAAAACAGGCTGTTTACTTGGCTTGAATATGTGGTGAGTATGAGGATGACTTAATATTAAATTGGCTGGCAATTTAGCCTTGTGCCAACCCTGACAGAAAATGCAGACAAAGAAGAGTCTGGATTCAGGCTGGTCTGCCACTTGTACCTCAATTGGTAGAGTATGACACTAACAATTCCAAGGTCATAGGTTCACTCACATAATACATATATCTTGAATGCACAGTAAATTACTGTAGAAATGCATAAATGTAAATTGGTCTACCGCAGCATTGGTGAGATGACCCAAACTCAGAACTCTCAGATTACTTGATTAGGCCTTAATACATTTTAGGCCCCAGACTGGACAAAAACAGGGAGTCAGTCCTAATTAAGATATCTGAAGAAGCTATTGTTATTGTCTTCACAAACATTCTTTGTTGGACACAGTTAAGGGTTTATGCATGATTTAAAAATGATGTGGGCATGATGTGAAATGATGATGAGTGTAATTTGGAACATCACTGATACAGAGAGCATCTATAACCCACTGCCTCACTGAATGTGGAGACAGTCAATAAACATGCCAAAAAACTCTTAGGTCAGTAGCCATGTTTAGAATCTTTTAAATTAAGGTCTCAATAAACGTAATGCAATTAAAACACTTTATGGTTGGAAGATCGGGCAAATATAAATCTAACCTAATCTAATTTCACCTAAATCTAATCAAACATTCATAAATTTTAATCTGCCTTGGTGGCTACACATACACAATGGCTGTCTTGAAATAAGCAAGGAAAAGACTACAATGACAGTTGATGGACAAACTTCCCCAAAAAGTGTTAAAACCGTGGCACTAAACACTCAAAACACTTCTCTGAAAAAGCCTGCTGCAAAAAAGCTCAATCAATGGCATCTATCTGTTTGTCTAATTCATGACAAACCTGTTTGGAAACAGTCATTGGTTTTTAAATTTCATTTGGTGTTGCTACAGATGACAGCCTTGACCTTTAAGGACTGAAGTAATAATGATCTAGTAACAGTAATTAGAAAGCAGTGGAAATTGTGCTTGCATGGTTGTAATTGTATAAACTGATTTGCTTTGTCTTGTCACACAACATGCAATGGAGACCAAACCACAAAAAGAAAAATTACCGTCTATACTCCACAAGAAAAGATAATTGGATGACATGCTAACTCTTTCACATAATTACAGAAACATCACTACATAATCCGCCAGGCATGCATGGCTATGTCCAGAAGGAAATGGACTCCAGTTCAGCCAGTTAGCCAGCAGAACCCGTAGTCCAGTTTGGCTGGGTGGGAGTAGCGATCAGAGCAGGAGATGCTTGCAGTGGTTTGGCTGTGATACATCAGACAACTGCCAAAGGCTCTCCCAATGGGATGTTTCCAGTTTCCATGCCTGTCTAAGTGTTGCAGTTCAGAAGAGCTTCCTTTAATGGTTAATGGAGAAGGTCAGGACTCCACCCAGATAACAGTTGCTTTGCCTCTGTCTGCTGCCCTAGCTATGTCTACCTCTTTCCTGTAGTCTGAAACCACTTCCCTTTATCAATCCAGAACTGAATTCTGTAAACATATTTTGAGAGTTAATAGTAGGGTAGGTAATTTTGGAGAGGCTAGCAAAACCAACTTACTGTAGCTTAAAGCATAAGATCCCGCAGTCCATTCAGAGCGATCTCCAAAGCCATGCCTCCTCCAATACAATGCAAATGCTTTGTTTGACAGGCAATTAGGACCGAATGCAATGATTGCACGAACATTTTATGGTCCTGCACCTTCCACCGAGGATATAAATATATTTATATACCACTTAGTGATAGCTAACGGGATGTGAAGTGACTTTCAATCAGTTTAACATAAACATTTCTGGGAAAGATCGCCTACCTTGCCTTTAAGTCAACAGGTGTTAATGTAATCAAATGTAAATTAGTTGTTTCTGACAAAAGCTCTATGCTCTACCAGCTGAGCCATAAGAAAGTAAGTCTGAGTGAAACGTCAAATACAAACAAAATAAAATGCAGCGCATGATCTTTACTTGATCTATCTGCAACTGATTGGATTGTGAAAAATAGGCGTCACATACCAGAATGGAGCTACAGTAGGTGAAGTAAGGGGTCAAAAGGTATGACGGATATATAAACAGATAAATTGTGTGCAAATATAACATGACGGCCAGGGACATCCATTAAGAAAAGTAAATAGCCTATTTAGTTTCTTAATGGACAATTTGTATTTCCTGTAACTTTAGTTTACTTTTTCGAAATTATTGCAGGGACATTACTGGAAATGTTATAATATTTGAGATTTGTATTTGGGCATTTTTAAAGAATCTATCATTCCAAAAAGTATGACACCTGAGAATTTTGCTAATTTGTTTGGTGTGAATCTAATAAGCCTGCTGATGAATAAACAGCAGATTTACACTGCATTCAGTACTTAAATTACAAACAAACACATGTAGAAATTACTCAGCAACTCAGCAAAAAGGACTAGAAAAGGAAAGCAAGCATTGAAGATATTAAATTTCTCTGCCACACAATGCTGTTAAGTCTCAAAGAGGCTCACGACCTGGAAAGATCACAATGGTTTGTTGCAGTGAGGTCTGTATCCCCAGGCAACCAATCTATTATGATAAACTGTATTGACACTGAGCAAAGAGAACATGGTAAAAAAAATACCAATGGTAAACATTCCCAGATTGTCCTCTTAAAATAGATCCGGGAAAACCAAAATGTACCGGTCAAACCAACATACAACAAAACTCTGATAAAACGTGAATGAAGTTATGAAAAGAATTACCACTAGAAAATCACAGAATGATCTCGTTCAATTCTTTTTCCTTTCTGTGTATTTATATTATAATTCAATGATCTGCAGGATTCTTTCATATCAATTTGTGGAAGACATTTAATTTAATTTAACCTTAATTATGTTCTTTGACAGCAAGTGTAAAGAAACAGACAGAAAATGCAAAAGCCAGTACCAGTTGAGTGAAAGGTCACCGGGTCCAATGACAACAATAATGTACATAAAGGAACATGGCTGCACCTCATTTATGTTATACTTGGAAGTAAAGACGCTACACAGATGGTGACAACTGAAGCTAAAATTCTTCATCTAAGATTGTGCGTTCCCTCAACGCTGAAAAATCTTCCGTTTACGTAGCGTACAATTGGATGGAGGCTGTGTTTCCAGCTCTGGAGGGCCAGCTGGAAGAACACCCTTTGATAAAGGACAGGGACACATTTAAATCAAAGATGCCAGGAATTCACGCTAAGAGACGGAACATGAAGTGCGTGAGATGTAATTACAAGTATCCGTTCGCGGTTCATTCCATGTTAAACACAGACGGCTGTCGCTATTACTGGTGTTGTGGAAAATTTCATAATTTGTGTGATGTGTGCATGTGGTTAGGTGTGTGTGAGTGTGTCCATACGGAAGAGAATCGGAAAGCAAAATCAAGGAAAAGTGTGTGGAGAGAATTTTTTTATGTTTTTTTTGTTCCAGGCTAGTTTTGTTGCTGTGTCATTACCAGCAAAAATGTATTTACATTGCCTCCCATTCATAAAAGTGAGGCGAGCGTGGGCGTTTGTAAATTTGCGCTCGTGCGTTAAACCGTGCGCAGAAGTAACCACATCATCTTGCTAGAGGGGAAAGTCCACCATTGAGATAAATGATGTAAAAAACAGACCTAATCGACTGTCATTACAAAGGCCATGAAGTGTCCGGAACATCTCTGTTTGCGTAACATATTTTGACGCACACATTCTTATAAGCTATGGCTTGTGTTTCATAACAGGGGAAATATAGAGCTGCAGACCTAGATGAGTGGGGTCGGGAGGGGGGCACCTGCTTTCTCACAGAACTCTGACTGTATTTGACTTGCTGCCAAAGTCCCTTCTTTCTCAGCGAGTTGGCTAGAATCACAAACTTTCTCTCCGTTGAGATACTAATTCACCTTTGACCCCCGTTCCTTGAGCAGAAACGTGAAAAGAACTGGTCGCTATGCTGGGCTAATGTTCCTCATGGTATCCCTATGCTGAGATTATGTTAAGTCATCAACATAATATGGCCAAACCACTGACCGCAAGCCTTCTCCTGTTCCACACATCACCACCCAGCCTTAAAACAGCTTTAAAGTTGGCCCAAACACAACTGCTCATGCCCATTATGACCAAGAGACAAAGTATGGTGGTGTTCACAAAATATGTTCTCGTAAAGGTTTGCAATTACCACATTTAGCAAAAATGCACTTAAACAAAACACCACACTCTGGGTAAGTCTGATTTACTTCTTACACCAACAAAAACAACCAATTCAAGCTCCATTTTATAAGATATGATAGGATGTTTACTGCTAAACCATGCAAACAAACAAGCCAACCTGCCTTCTTATTAAGCCAGTTAAAAAGTAAACGATTCTACAACAACAGCATGTAAAAAAGCACCTGTAGGTAAACCGAATGTAGTTTGTCTGCAACGTAGTAAACCAGCAACCCTCATCTTTGTTGTTGCATACTTATAAACTTTAATACTTCACTAGAAATATATACACAACATTGACATTTTAAAAGCCACCAACAGTTTTTAAAGTTTTAACACGGTTCTATTTAGCTCAAATGCGAATTTGCAAAGAAATAGTTAATCGAGTGCACTAGGTAACCATCATACCTTGTGTTTTGTAACTGTGTTTTGTGTAAGCACTGTAAGTCTTATCAGACGTCCTTGTTGTCAAAAAGACTGGAAATACACCACATATAAATGGCATAATTCAGATATCCTATCCCACCGTCTATCTTTAGATTTGAACAGATTTGAAATTGGTAATTTTTTTGAATTATTTAGAATTAATTCACACAGGAAAGGAAAAAAATCGGTCACTTACTTACCTACATGTCATTCCTATGACCTTCTTCGTAATAAAAAAGGAGACATTTTGAAGAAACATATTTTCTATCCCTAAGAAACCATGAATGAGAACTGAAGAGGCCCTCTTGATTCTAAAAGGAAGCAAAGGCACAATAAAAGTATCATTAAATCTATAAAAGCATGAAGGTTAACATTATATTTTAAGTCATCTGAAGTCATTGTAAAATGAGGCAGTTAATCTCAAAAGGGCATAACAATTGTTCATTTAGCACATTTAGTAATACAAGAAAGATTTAAAAGAATATTACGTGTCTTTAGCTTTGCCTTTGAGAACTAGAAGCAAACATATTATCTTCTGTTTCAAATATGATATATATTTGAAAGCAACAAAGAGAAAGAACAGAGCTTTCAACACTCAACACAAACAAACCTCAATGGACCACTTTAAAATACCTTTATGATTGCATCAAAAGCTAGAAGCTTCATTCACCAGTCATTGTAAGTGTGTGGAAAACAAAATGACATTAGGGAGAGTAAATAATTTTTGGGTGAACTTTCCCTTTAATGTCAGTGCAGTGTCATGGGTACCAGTGAATCTGATGACTGTGTATTTCTCTCACTCTAGACTAAGAAAGGATGAACTCACATGCACCGCAGTATTCTGGAGTGAAGTGCAGTGATGACGTACCCTGTGTGCTCACTGAAGATGGCTGCTACACTAAGAGAAAGCGATATATTAGAAAAGACGGTAGCTGTAGCATGGTGATGCGCCATGTTCCAGAAGAGTGGCTCCTCTGGGTCACGGACATCTTCACCACCCTGGTGGAAATCCGATGGAGGGTCATGTTCTTGACTTTTGCCCTCTCCTACATTTTATCGTGGCTCTTTTTTGGAGTTCTATTCTGGATTATTGCACTGACCCACGGTGATATGAAAGACCCTACCAATGAGCCCTGTATGTATGAGGTTCGAAGCTTCACAGCGGCTTTTCTTTTCTCATTAGAGACCCAAACTACCATTGGTTATGGCTTTCGGGGCATGTCTGAGAACTGCATGATTGCCATCATCTTAGTTACCATTCAAGACGTTATAAGCGTCTTTATTGACACTTTTGTCATTGGGATCGCAGTTGCCAAGATGGCTTCTGCCCGCAAGAGAGCCCAAACAGTTGGTTTCAGCAACTGTGCTGTAATCAACTTACGTGACGGACATCTGTGCCTGTCCTGGAGGGTGGGGGACTTTCGTAGGAACCACATGGTGGAAGGAACAGCTCACGCCCAACTAGTGCAGCACATGGAACAGGCTACAGGAAAAGTTAATGTGTCATTCAAAGACCTCAGCATTGAAGAGAATGATATCATCCTGGCCACTCCAACAACCATAGTTCATAAGATCAACCCCAGCAGCCCTTTGTATAAACTGAGCTTGCAGGACTTGAGGAAGGAGAGCTTTGAGCTGGTGGTATCTTTTACCTACACGGACGACTGCACAGGCACTCTTCACCAGACACGTACTTCCTACACTCCCAATGAGATTCTGTGGGGCCAGCACTTTCAGGAGATGATCAGGGTCACCCGCAAGAACTACAGAGTGGACTACGCCCTGTTTAACCACACAGTTAAAGTCCTGGTCCCAGAATTAAGCGCAGAGGAGTATGACCTTAAGAAGGGCCCTCAACAGCCAAAACACAAACCACTCCACATAAGTTCCCCAACAGCAGCTGTGGAGTTGGCTAATGGAAATAGTCTTGAGGCAGAAAAAGCATCCACCAGCAGTGCTGTCCAAGAGAACAAGCTATAACATGGCCCTGAAAAATCGTGACTCTACTATATAGCACTTTAAAATGGGGCTTCTAGGCATTAAAAGTGTGACAACAGGGCACTTAGTTAGCTTTAGCTTTTAAGGTGTGTTGCCAAGGAGTGGAACAATCTTAAAGTGCCCCTTCTAACAAAGCATCACTGGAATCATCATATTGTCATGTAGGAGCTTTGGCTTTGATAATTAGTATTTATAATTCAGGAGATATTTGCCTCTAGCTTTGTGTATCTAAAATCAACAAAACTTTCAGTTGTGTTTGAATAGCAGTAAAGCTTCAGATTTTATTTATAAAGTGTTTTATTCCTGAGGTGCATATGCTTAATATATATATATATATATATATATTGCATGCGTTATAGCAGTCCTGCACAAACTCGCTCTTTGTAACTCACCACACACAATCTTTACTTGCTCTGAGATCATAGGGATAGCAAAACTTTGAAGTGCGTTGTAGTCTCTTCCTCTATGACCTTTAAGCTTCTTTGATATCCAGAGATATGAAAAAGACCTTTTTGATTTAATTATGACCCTTGACCTACATAAGAGCATATGGTTCAATTATAATGACACTGACGTTAACCGGACCAAACTGTGGTCAGTCTGAGTCTCTTTGGCATCAGCTGAGGAAGTCCAGAACATTGTTCCACCTTATTTTGCAAAGCGGTTAACCTTTCCGTCCAAACAGCTAATAAAATCTTTTGGAAACAGAGCCCCTGTCACAATTTTCAATGTTTACACAGCAAACATCCAGCAAAAATTGACCACTTTGTTTTACCAATACAGCATACGATTACTATATGCTTACAAAACACAAACCTAATACAAACCTCCAGCCCCCTCCCTTCCTTAGACAATAATTTCTATTATAGTGTTTGATGCACTAGACAAGAATGAAAAAAAAATTGGGGGGGGGGTATATGTTGTCTGTATATTATAAAAATACATTATTGCCATCATTATCACATTTTGTAATCCTTATATTGTAGTGACGATTATCATATTGGCCACACCCCCGCACATGCGACATCAAAAACAAGCACGTGATGTCCTCTTTAAGATATACCAGGGCTTAAAACAGTGGCATGTGTGGTGTCAGATTTAATAACACAAAACACATGTCCACTAGAATGAACAGAATCATATTGCTGGGTCTCAGGAGACTTTCCTCGGAAGTCTCCAGCTCTCCACCTTGTGGTTGGATGCAGCGCTGTTCAAGCATCGCCTTAAATGAGGCTGAAAGGTAAACAGAGATCGGACAGCTCACGCACCACGTTCTGCCTATAAATAGTCTGTATTATTTATAGACTCGAACAAGAAAGTAACTAAAATAAGCGCTTCGAAACAGCTTCACAAATTAAAGTCTAACACGGCTCATTACTTATGATAAGTAAGCAGTGTGTGACACGCAGCAGCCAGGAAGGCATGTGTTACTCGAACTCGAGTTTTTTAGCAGTAAATGAGCGTCATTTCACAATGATGTTATATTGTTCATTCAGAACATCATTATACAAGTTATTGTAAGACATAAAGAAAGTCTTAAGAAAACATGGGAAACATTTCCTTGATGATGCTTTTAGGTCGAGCTTTTAGGTACAGTCAAAATGTGTTATTTATAGTTGTACTATATGCATATTCATGTATCTGATTATGATTTTTCAAAACAATATAAACCTCAAATATTTGCATTTAAATAACGTTTGGTTGGGCTGTGTGCCATGTTCCAACAGTTTCTTGCACATTGCACATTTAAGTAAGGCCCACAACAAAGAAGTTTAAAGTTTAAAACATAATTCCAGTTTAAGAGAAAAGCAAAGTTTACACCGTATATATAATGATACAGATATCGTTGGGATCACTTTCAGATAGTTTTTCCTGCTATTGAACGATAAATCTTTGACAACCAACCGAAGTCGATTCGAATATATACAGCTCGCGCATTTACTGCAGATAAACATAACGAAGTCGTCCGTTGGTGTGAACGCTAATATGGTTATCTTTCTTGATGTGAACGTGTACTTTATGGTAATAATACACAAAACAGCAACTGTTTAAATAAGACCCACATAATACTGCGTGCTACTGAAGATTTAAACGCCATAGTAAAGTCAAACAAACTAACTTTTTAAAGATGAATGACGGCTTGGCTTAAATTCAATATTGTCCCCATTGCCTGTCCTCGTCACTATTATCGTCTATATGTGACATACTGTGTGCTGCCGGTGTATATCGTTGTACACAAAAGTATGACCATGTGTCAAAGCAAAGTAATGTGCTACACTGAATCTCAGATTGCCCACTTATTATTTTCTGTCAGTTTGTACACTGTGGATGCTTGAAAACTAAACTGAGTGAAATCTCACCTGAGCTTGCCTCCTTCACTTGCTCTCCAGTCAGAGGAACGTCGCTTTATCCGCGCTTGAAACTCTGCCTCTCTCCGCATTGGTCGGCTTCGGGGGAGAGGGCGTGGCTAGCCGGTGCGTGTTATTTAAATTGCTTTGAAGCCTAGAAGAAACAGCACATGAGTTACCGCACGCTGCAAACAAGCGCAGACAAAGTGAGGATTCCTGGTCGTTCATGTAAAATACTTTTAAGACCATACTTGAAGACAACATCATCAATGAGAAGACAGTGTGGATAGTAAACATTTCCTGGGATATATGCATAAGCTGCTTCCTCTTCATTTACAAATACTTAGGTAAGAACGCACATTACTGGCATATAAGTAGTTGAGGGAATATATACATTTGCTTTTATGCAACAACAAAAATGTGGATAGTATGGCAATATGAAAATATACTTTAAGTTTTCACTCATTAGGAATGTTGCGCTGTTAATTGAAGTTAAGTGCATTAGACACACAACAATTCAATGGAATATGCGCACAAATTTAGATATTTATTAAAGGCAAGAAGATCTGTTAAATAACAGAACACATCAATTAACTTAATATGAAATTAAACTGTTAAGTAGTCGTTGGAAAAAAACGATATAAACATTTAGGGAATTACTTTTTTCCTCTCCCGCACCTGTTGACTTCTCAGTGCGGTTTATTGTTAAATTATGCTTGGGCTTATGATGGGGTTGATTGTTAAATACCGTCGTTTTTAAGAAGTCTGTTCTATTGAACTCACTGTTAGTATGTGTGTATTTATCTATTTGGAGCACAGCTGCGCTCAGCAGTTGTCAGCCGTCAGTTGCCGGACAGACGCACAGATCGCCTGTTCTGCTTTAAACACGCCCCGAGTTTCAGTTGGCATCTAAATGGGCTGTTAACTTGTTTGTCAAAACTGTGCTACAACAATAATAGGGGAAAGGAATTTGCCTAAAATATGCCACCCGGTGAAGAGCACTTGAAGAATATCCTAACTAGATCACTGAAAAGAATGTAGACTTTTATGTAACATTTTCCATTGGTCCTCACTGTTCCACGCCATCAAAATAAACATCTCTCCTGGATATAAACACTGTAATATTACGTTTCATATAAAAATAATGGCATCTATCACCCCGCTACTTAATGTAGGGGGTACATGTAAAAATAAAAGTCTTTAGAAAATGGATAAGCCTGAGACCAAAAGCCAAAAAGGGGGTGGGGGTCAGGTAATAGTTAATTGAACTAAGTTAGATAATACAGGACCTTTTTCAGTTACGGTTGCTAAGGACACTGTGAGAAGAATAGAATTTTTAATGAGTAGTGGTTAGTCCTCTCTATGGAATTGTCACAGGGCTGTCATTATACTGCTGAGAGAGAAGATGAGTTCTCAAAGGACAAGCTCTCAAGTCAACAAGCTTTATCTCGGTCCCTGCTCTGCACCCTGCAGAAAACCAGTCTTGGCTTGTTTTTACCTTTGCTGGTGTTTAAGCAATAGTTCATAATGTTCTTTGAAACATTGTTTGATTAGGTCATGTAAAAGAAAACATTACAAACCATTATTGCAATTTCATGCACATAAAATATCAAAAATATGTATTTTCATGTAATAGACATAGAAAGCAATTTCAGATGTTTTACCTGGATTACTTGTAACCTGAACACTTAATAGACTCAGAATATACTATATAGGTTTCTGGTCTTGAATAAGATTTAAATGGTGTTCAGGACTTCGCTGTAGATGTATTTATTTTTTTGCATTAGTGTTTTAGTAATAGACATACATGACTGGGCAAAAAATTTTCCATTCACCTAAAGTCTGATTAGCACAGTATGTGAAAAGCGGTATTACTAATGGTCCTGTGGGCAATAATGCTACAAATGAGAGCACATCAACAGACAGGCTGGCAGTGCATTAACAGGTTATGTGCCGTACCGCTTCGTAAAGACCATTATATCCATGAAAATTACAAATTGTTATTGGGAAACAGACAGTTGTTTATGTTGGAAGAATTAAAAATGATAGAGTTTGTGAAATACTGAAATTATAAGGACATATGATGTTCCACAAGATCTAATGGGGTTCTTCTAAAGATCGTTTATTGTTTTCTGCAGCCTCAGTGAGCTTATGGTTTAATGAAATCAGACTTTGGTTAAGCTCTGTTATTTTGTCTGTTTTGAGTGAAGTCTTGTTGGCTTGCTGTACTGTTTTTTCTAAATCTGAAAGGAATGGTCAGGGTCCTCTTAAGTTTCAAAGTATGAGTTTTTGATTAAGCACATACCATGCATCAAAGTTAGTATTATTCCACATGATGCTAAATTCGGAGGGAAAAGTGAACATTATGATTTAATCAGTGTACAAATTTATCAGTTCAAGCTGAGACATGAGAATGCGTGAGAATTATGTACATCACGTTTGGTCTCAGAGACACGTGTGCTGTTAGAACCAAAAATTTAATTTGTAAGGCTTGTGAATCGACTGGAGACTCTAAGGGGTTCATTTAAACTTTCACTTCACCAGACTGCATTTCTTGGGGCTTTGTGAACGCTAACTGTATACCGTCTCTTGTTTCTGATAGGACATTTGACTGATGACATCACCAGATCAGATGAGACAAGCGTGACCACCCCATCACTGGCCCTTTAGACCTTTCTGTCAATCTAAAGGTCCAACTGGAGCGAAGAGACGCCTCCTGCGTCCGGCTCTGAACAGCCCCACCATTTCCTGCTTGTGTTGGTCCCCGTGAGTGTTTCAAAACTGTTTCTCCAACGCTTTTTCCAAAAACTAAGACTGTTTTCCAAAGCAGAAACAGCACAGACCTCCCAGACTGAGGTGATGGGAAGTGTGCGGGCCAACCGCTACAGCATTGTGTCATCAGAGGAGGACGGTATGAAGTTGGCCACTGCTGCGGTACCAAACGGGTTTGGTAACGGGAAGGCCAAGGTCCACACTCGTCACCAGACCCAGAGCAGGTTTGTCAAGAAAGATGGCCACTGCAATGTCCAGTTCATAAACGTCAGCGAGAAGAGTCAGCGTTACCTAGCTGACATCTTCACCACCTGCGTGGACATTCGCTGGCGATGGATGTTTGTCATTTTCTGCCTGGCGTTCCTGCTGTCGTGGCTGTTTTTTGGATGTATCTTCTGGCTTGTGGCCATATTTCATGGAGACCTGGAAAATGGCAGCCCCAAGTGCGTCTCAAATGTAGGCACCTTCACAGCTGCATTTCTCTTCTCCATTGAGACGCAGACCACCATTGGCTACGGCTATCGCTACGTCACAGATGAGTGTCCCATCGCTGTATTCATGGTGGTGTTTCAGAGCATTGTAGGCTGCATCATTGATGCCTTCATCATCGGTGCTGTTATGGCTAAGATGGCAAAGCCCAAGAAGAGGAACGAGACGCTGGTGTTCAGCCACAATGCTACTGTGGCCATGAGGGACAATAAGTTGTGCCTAATGTGGCGGGTGGGCAACTTGCGCAAAAGCCACTTAGTAGAGGCCCACGTTCGTGCTCAGCTCCTTAGGTCTCGCACCACAGCTGAGGGCGAGTTTATTCCTCTAGACCAAATGGATATTGACGTGGGCTTCGACAGTGGCATCGATCGCATTTTCCTGGTGTCGCCCATCACCATTGTGCACGAGATCGATGAGGACAGTCCTTTCTATGACATGAGCAAACAGGAACTGGAGAACTCTGACTTTGAAATAGTCGTCATCCTGGAAGGCATGGTGGAAGCCACCGCAATGACAACCCAATGTCGCAGCTCCTATGTGGCGAACGAGATTCTCTGGGGACACCGCTTTGAGCCTGTCCTCTTTGAGGAGAAAAACTATTACAAAGTAGACTACTCTCGCTTTCACAAGACCTATGAAGTGCCCAGCACCCCACTGTGCAGTGCAAGGGACCTTGCGGAGAAAAAATATATCCTGTCCAACTCTAACTCTTTTTGCTATGAGAACGAGGTGGCCCTTTCAACCAAAGAGGAGAAAGAGGAGGAGAATGGAGACAGCTTGGGCCCTGGTGGGACCCAAGACACAAACACAGACACGAGTTCAGACTCTGACCACAGCCAAGCCACCGTTCCGTTAGAACCGCGGCCTTTGAGGCGGGAATCAGAAATATGACTGTGCTGAACATACAGAAAGATTTAACAGACACCTCTTCATACAGGCACATTGAGCTGAACTGAGCCCTTCGGCGAGGCAGACTCAAGCTAACGGTACAGTTACAAGGAGGATTCGACAGAGAAACTGTACAAAAGTGTTCCTACGAATATGCATGGTTAAGTAAACACCGCATAGAGGCACTGCATAGCTAATGAAGAATGCACATCAAAGTGAAGAGAGGGTTACCCAATTAGGCAACACTACCTGTTAGACAGTTGCTTCTAAATGACATGAAGCTGGGAGATGTAACCGCTAGGGAAAACTTGAAAATGAGCAGGCATGTGTCTGTGTGCATTTATTCTGAATGAATCTGATCTCAGACCAATATTTTAGTACATTGGTCATTCACTCTTGCTGCTGCCATAGAAATTATTACATTTCAGATTGGCATGGAAAATTCTCACCCAGATGATATCCAGTTTTGTCTATTTTAATCGGGAAGTTTAAAGATGTTAATGTTTAGAATGTTAATAATTAAACAGACAGCATTAAAAAGGCACACTTTCTTCACAGAAAGACTAAAAACCCATAAAGCATTAGTTAACTTTATCTTAAAAAGGACATTAAAGGTCCCATTAAGAGTCCTGCTGGCCTCAGTCTGAGCCATGCGCATTTGTGAAACCTAATGTGATTAAGTAGGCGACTTCTGTTGTTATTTTTTTTTTACAATTATTTTTAATTGGAAGCCCTATGCAAAATTCAGGAATGCAGGCTTTTAAGCATCTGGGGGAAATGCACAGAAGCATGTCTGCTTGTTGTGATACATTGGACAGGGTCTTTGCGTCAGTATCAGAATGAGACATCACATTCATTTGTCCAAAGGGACAAAATGAATGAGCGTGTTATTGAATGTCTTTCTACAAGTGCTGCTATGTTGCATATTATATAGAGTTTTAGATGAGACTTAAACCAAAGAGTGTTCAAAATGATCTTTCATAAAGAATTCATCAAATTCTTTTTAGCTGTAGGACAATAGACAAGTCACAACATGGAGTACAATATATATATATATATATACGTATTTGTTAGTGAAAAAAATGGTTTTGTTTGCTTATGCACATGTATGGTTTATCAGTTATTTTCTTACCCAAAGCCAAATGTGTATAGGACAAAAACAGAATATAAAACAATTGGAAATAAGAGAGCTACAGGTTAGCCTACCTTATTTTCAGCTTGTCCCATAACTTCAGTGTTACTGTAGTTTAGTGCTACATAAGTGTTTGGGTTGAAAACTGTTGCTAGGAAACCTTTAGATTTAAGGTTGTATTTGCATGGATTACACATATATTCATTTACAAATTGTGTGTGTGTGTATAATGGACATAAGGTTTGGGTTTATAGACTTTTTAATTTAAATGACAAAAGGACACAAAACCAAATTCACTTTCTCTTCTGATTTAAAGCTCTCTAATAATTCATTATTTCTCAATCAACTCTAACCTCTTGTCTTGCCTGACAAACTGCAATACAACCCTAATGACTCATTTGGCAGGTGTACCGAGATCTGGGTATGTAGGCCTGGGTAATTTGACTGAGATCATGGTACTGTGATCCAATGACAATCAGAACACAGAATCTGAGCTCAGAACCTTACTTGCACATGAAATGTGCACCTGTGACATCACACTTTGATTGTGATATCAAACCTGTATCCTGTTTTCTCAAGTAGGTCTACCTGAAGTAAACAAAGACAGCCGCTAGAGCACGTTCTCCTGAAAGCTCTATAAAAGGAGACAATAAATTAGAGGGAAATTTGTTTTTAAAATACTGCACATTATACAACTGTGTTAAGTATACAAAAGAGTATAAATTGTTACTAATACAGTTTCATCCACAGTTTTTTCCACACTTGATGAATAGCCAGACATGAATAAGCCTGTTGTGTACCAGGCCACTTGTTGGCTTATAGGAAGCAAATGTTCTGTATATTGACTGAATGTCTATAGGCAGCGTTTCTCTTTGTTGTAAATATCCCCTATACTTTATGCAGTTGTTTTGTATCAGTCTTCCCTATTGTACTGAAAAAAAAACAATGGAATGTACAGATTTTTATATTATGATTAATATTATTGTTCTTATTATAATTATTAATGTAATTATTATTGTACATGC
This sequence comes from Botia almorhae, assembly GCA_036877575.1. Classification (NCBI taxonomy): domain Eukaryota; kingdom Metazoa; phylum Chordata; class Actinopteri; order Cypriniformes; family Botiidae; genus Botia; species Botia almorhae. The sequence continues at coordinate 37,649 of JAZGTJ010001996.1, forward strand.
TATTTTATTTCATTTTTCAATAAAACAAGATTGAATGGTCAAGTCATTGTGTTTTTTAGGGAACTTTTTTGGATTTAATAACTCTTTAAGGGTGAAGTGTCTAATTTGTAGATATTGTCCAGTTTATTGTGCAAAGACAGCTATAGGCCATCCCAGCCACATAAAAAACACCAAACTCAATCAATCATTTGTGTTTTCAGGTGGAAGTATTTGTGTAACAACCAATGGCACCTAGTGAACCAAATTTAATTTGGTGCTTTAAAGTCAACTGTATCCCAGGTCAGGTCATGGCCACATGTTCAGGGGCTCATGACCTGCTGCTGTGAGATGCAGTATGAAGCAGAGATTACATTTCTAACAGAACATTTTAATCCTTTTTAACTCACTTGGAACCTCTTCATATTCTTTATCAACTTCAGCAAATACACATCCTTAAAAGATAAATTAGAGTATTATGTTGAATGAAGGAATGAATGAATGAATGAATGAATGAAAATAACTGCCATAAAGCTTACATAACTGCTAAGAATGACACTTAAAAAGAAAAAAACACTTAAAAAAGACCAACCTCAAAGTGTCATGTCCTTTTCATAAGTGCTACTAATAGACACTTAAAGGGACTTTTACACCTCTCACATCAGCACTGCTTATATCCCACCAGCAGTATGTCAGAATGAGAAATTCCAGTTTGTTAAGGAGGGAAATGAGTTCTTTTATGATGCCTAATAGGGACGTTTTACACTGCAGATCCAATACATGATTTGTGTTTTTAAAAAAATGAAGAAAGTACATTCAAATTGGTGCCATGGAAAATATCTGTATACACATGAGGGTTAGATTGACACTAATGTCAACTGAGGTAGCCTGGATATCTGCAGCGATGGAAAAGGAAGAAACCAAGTGTGTGTGTGTGTGAGAGAGAGAGAGAGAAAGAGAGATTATCTGTTTTGTTTGTTAGTGATCATTAGTAGATATTCTGATGTAGATATGGACAGGAACAACAAGGAGAAACTTGATTTTTTTTAGGTCCTTGATCATAAAGTTTTTTAAACAACCTGCATTAATGCATTATCTAAGAAAGTGAAGTACATAATGCAGATCACAAGATGTTGCAACTTCCTTGTCCTTGGTCCTAAAGCATGACAGGACATTGCATTAGTTTCTTTATTTTTAATTTGAAAATAAAGTTTTTGAAAAAATAATAAAAAAAATTAATACCAAAAGCCAGGGAATATATTGTAAATTCGTGCTAAATTTAATGGGTTGGTTTTGTTGGTTTAAATATTGCAGGGTCTATAGATATAGAAAAATATGCCTTTCAAAAATCATACAGCAATTCACTTCTGACTAAAGGAAAAGCAAGGTGACAGCGTAAAGTAATTTACAGTTTGAAAAATTAGAGCAGGCTAAATCTCACACAAATGCTCAATGTTCCGAGGATTCTGGATCGTATAGTACAGGGCTGTCACACTGGTGGGAAAATAAGGAATAGGGTGTCGCCCTTTTCCGGTCACACCATTTAATATTCGATTTATTTATTGAATTATTCATTTAACACGGTGACCAGGAAAGGCGCATTGAGTCTGTGCTTCCTGTCTCATTGTTGGGCAAAATGCAGAGTAACAAGTCGCAGTGCTTAGTAGGTGAATTTGTTGTTTCTCACTTCTATAACTCCGACCACGTTCCTTAGAGTTCTCCTATGAGTCAAACGAGCCACAACAAAGCTGCATAATACTGTTCGGATAAAATGTACATTCGGCGCCTCCAGAAACCCTTTAATCAGCTTGGCAATGACCCAGTTATGTATTAATTTATCAAAGCATTGATTATTCTTAATCATAAGTTCATAAAGGATGTCATATACTACTTTTCCCCATTAGGAGTGCTTGTAGCATTACTCACAGTTGCACACAGTTATGAGTATGCAGATGTGTTTAAATGTATTCATCTGTCTGACATCAGAAATGTGCAAAATAACGAGACTTTTTCGTCTTTTCAGTTTAGTCTCAATATAGGGTGGGAGACATTGCGTTCTGAAAGTTATGTTTTCATTGTACAATGATATCTTGTATCTCAGAAGATCAAGGAAAATTTGATTCCTCATGATATGACTCCTTTAATCGTTTTATTTATCCCATATGGAAATGTTCAAGCACTGTTTAGCTTTATTTAAAAGGTCTTTTTTCGTAATAAGAAATCAAACCAATAACACAGGTGTCCATGAAAAGGTTAACATGTTTAAAGGACATCTAGAAGGAGATCTGTGTGTATCAGTTCATAAACAGGTGATGTCTTTTAAGTTTTCTGCCCAGCTGTGATCTGAAGGAAGGGTAAACAATGCTGAACTCACGGGCCCTTGTCCAGGCAACACAAAACAATCCGTGTACCAAACTATCACCGGAAAAACCTTCTAAGAAGCCTCTGTCTGGGAAACGGCTCTCAGACACTTCGAGCACTGCCGAAAGTCTGTGATCCTCACGCTGTTGTGTCTGTTTATAGAGCACAGCGTTCCGGTTTCACACGATCTTCTGCTCAGTAATGTCCTTCACAAAAAGCCCTCAGAGACCTTAAATTCTGTCACACTAAGAGAGCAATTTCACAACAAAAGTTTTGTGAAGCTTGCAGGACATAACGAGACATGAAGGTGGAAAAAATCTTTGCAGATCGAACTGTTGTAACGTGGATTTTCATGGGCGAAATGATAAAGCCACCTTTCTAAAAGTGTTTAAAACTGGAGTTTGAGATGCTGAGCTCCTTGATGAAATCTGTCATGCAGTACAGAGAGCGATCGCTACACTTTCAGAGCAAAACCCCCAAAGGTAACTAAAGAAAATTCTGAAACTGTGAGGTCAAGGCAGATCAGGAAAGATAGTTATGCAATCAGAAAGAAAGAAATAGGAGAATCGAAACCATCAAATGTCACATACTGTGAATGATTTACTGGTTTTAATATTGCAATAATTACAACACTACATCTTTCATAATAATAACAGTAAAGTTCATTTATAAAGCACTTTGTATTCAACTAGTACAGGGTACTAAAAGCGGATTTCAAAGTAAATGTATAAAAACTAAGCAGTTTAAAAAAGTAGAAAAGAAGCCTGCTGTCACTGGGCAGTGCATATCATTTTTAGCCTTGGACTAAATTCTTTTTTAATACCAGTCTACTTCAGTTTACTCTTTGTAGCTCTGGTGGCATTTCAAAAATCTCATCCAACCCTGCCACCTTATTTCCTAATGGGAATATTTTGGTTTAACCTGTGAGGGGTAGGCACAGAAATGTCAAACTAATTGTTCCATAAATAAGCTGTGTGATCTAAGGAAATTACAGTATAAATATTCAATCTGAAATACTGGAAACCAGCTATTGAGATATAATGCACATTTTGCACACCTGTATCAGAGAATTTAGCTAGCTGTAACTGGGCAAACTATATATTATGTAACAGATATTTAATGAGACGACCTAGTTACTAAAGTTTTCAGAGAATATTTGGTATGACCCCTGTATATCTCACCCTCTGAGGAGGAAACAATAATTCCCATAGGTTTTTTAGCATCTGCTGGTTATCTGAAGCCCCAGGCTACAAAAACTATGCATATGGGTACAGTAAACCTGAAGTGTAAAAGGCCTGCAAATTTAGCAGTGGCCTTTTTTTTTAAAGGTGGGATCGTAAGGAGCTGTAGTAAATCACATTGAAATTCTTTTATTGAAAAAGAATAAATGAAATCACAGTAAATCACATTTCAATTTTTTTATTGAAAAACCTGTATTTGACTTTAAAAGCTTCTAAAACTCGCTCACTCAAGTTCCAAAGTTTTAATTCCATGTTCCGTCTGCTCTCTTTCACAGTGTCCTATTAAAAGAAATAAGACCAAATATTTAGCTCTGGCTCACAAAATCTTATAGCCCTATATATCAGTTATAAACCCAGATGATTCCTGGACAGTTTTTACATTTGACAGTAAATGACAGCTTCATAAAAGCGGATACTGACATTTTTACATCTTAGATGGAACATCTGTGGGATTTCACAGGGCTTCAGTGTTTCTTTCAATCAGACTGCAAGAACTGTTGTAGGATACAATAGCATCTTTAAAAAAACAGTTCCTTAAACCCAATTATAATGCTGCATTATAAATGATTGTAAATAATAATTTTGAGTAATAGTAAAAGTGTTCCCTTTGATTGGTAAGTTGGACCTTATGTTCTTGAAAAGTAAAGACATATTTTAATTATCTGATGCCCTCCACATGTTACAGCTTTATAATCTTGTTGTATGTCTGCAGTCTTTATAATTGCCTATATTTTTGCTAAAATCTTTAAGAACTTTTAGAACTATCAAGAACATCCACAGAACCTTTCTTTTGCAAAGGTTCTTTGTAATGAATAAAGGTTCTACAGACTAGGTAAACGAGGTACAACAGAAATGGTTCTTTGGCTGAAAGGTTTTGGGGCTTAGAGCCTCTTAAACTATTAATAAGCCCCCTCAAAGCAAATACATTCTCCTCTGGAAGAATGCACCATAATTCACCATACAAACCCATCATTTTTACAGTGTATTCAATATAATTAAAAGGCTCTTCACAAACCTGACCCACTAAAAGAGCATGTAGTTCTATTTTAGCAGGGGAGGGCATGGCCTGCTTTGTTGTTTGTCTGTGTATCCTCTAAACAAACATCCTCATGTTTCCTCTCTTGTGTCGGACGAAATTAGCTCTGATGGACAGGAGATAGACCTGGCATATGTAGTCATGACCTTGATGAGACCACAGAGTAAAATGGAGTTCAGGCTTTTGGCAGCTGGTCCCTGTAGGCAATCTGAACCTGGCACAAGGGTTAAAACCCAACAAATGTTCCTCTGGTCACTCTCATTTATAAACTGCACATTTTAGCAGTGGGGTAGAGCAAAAGGAACAAGAGATTAGGAGATGATTGCTTTGGTATCTCCAAGTCCCTGTTCTTTATGGGATATGAGAAGCTGGGAAGTGTTCTAGGTCAGAATTTTCCAGCAAAAACAAGGCATGCCTGATTTTAATTTCATCAAGAGTCTTTTGTGGCCGCTACAACATTCCTTCGGTAGTTGCACAGAACTTGAGAACAATTGTGACGTCTCTCAAAGTCCACTGACCTGCAGGTTGAAACAAAGGCCTGTTGTGACCTGAAACGCCCCTGAAAATGAACCATTATCAGAACATAAACGTTGAAAATCGAGATGGGGCAAAGTTATTTCCTGACATTCCACTGAGTCATGTCTCCCATCTCATGGGTCACTGGGACAGTGTTGGTAAAGAGATGATGAAGAAGTATTTTTCCATTTGTCCGTCCCACTGTAATACTCCTGACTTAAATAGATTTGTTGTAGGGAGAATCAAGCCAGAGCTGTGCAGCTGTGGTATTATAACTGAAGTGTAAATCCCACATATCTGTATCCTCTGATAAAAGACACTGAAGATCGTGAGGTACTAAACTTGAGCGTGTGTCTGTGTTTTTTTAATCAATCGACTGGTATTTATCACTCTATTTATATTTATCCCTGTCAGCGAAGAGAGCTAGAAAGATTCCGTCTGTTTTTTATAATGCCAGGACCCTGGAAATCGTCTCTGCTTTTAATTCATCAGGCCTTATTAAGAGAAAACCTCAGCGCTCAGCTTCATCATAGCTCTGATTCACAGAATGTGGCTGAAATGATGAATGAAGACTCAGATAGCACACAGCAAATACTTTAAGCACACACTTTAAACCGATTGACTTCACCTATTCTGAGATATTCCCAGAAACTGAAATGCAAAAAAAGTGACCAATTAATAGCTAAGTTCATTTCTTGGAATAGTCGCAGGGCAAACAAGAGAATATTGATTTTTATTGTAAACTTAAGATGGGTTGTTTTAACCAATTTAAGTAATCAACTGTTAAGCCTGAAATGGGCCCAGTTTCCGTGAAGTATGTTATGCCTTAGCAACTGTACGATTCATTTGAGGTTTTCTGTCTTTCTTAAAAACATTTATCATTTTTAAAAGAAAATCTTCAAAATTAAAGGGAGAGTTCACCCAGGAATGACATTCCAAACCCATATGACTTTAATCCTCTGTGGAACACAAAAGAAGATATTTTGAGGAATTTCTCACTGTTTCTGTGTCCATACAATGGAAGTCAATGGGTGCCAAGGTTGTTTGGTTACCAGCATCAAAATATCTTCTTTTGTGATTCTAAGACGCAAAGTCACAAGGGTTTAGAATGACAAATAATTGATGATAAATGATAAATTATTGAATTTTTATTTTTGGATGAAGTATCCCTTTAATACTCAACTCTATGATTGTAAAGCTGACACTCCGAACCAGATCTAGAAACCTGTCTGTCATTCAGTTTAAATATTTTAGCTCGGTTGAGCTCAGCAAATCAGAACGATGCTGGACATCCGCCCAAAAACAGCAAAATAAACTCTGTTGTCATGTCTCTGTATTTCATCCTGATCTAGTAATGGTAGATGCAGATCAGGAAATTATTCTGATAGTTCTGGTCCTGCGGCTCAAAGTCTGTCTGTTCTGAATGACACTGCGGAACTGACTCACTCACAGTGACAAACTATGTGATGGTCTGTAGCTCCATCCGTGAGCACAGCTTCATATAACGACAGGCAATCAGGAAAGGCCATCATCATCATCATCATCAAGATCATTATCCAGCTTGATCCTTGCGCTAATTTGATCTGGCCACCCTCAAGTCTAATTTTAGAACATGACACAATCTTCCTTCCACTCCGCTGTTGAGGTTACACTATGCAAACTGAATCTATACCCTAGTTTTGTTTCCTATTTAAGCCCTATAATGTAAAAATACAGTAACATATCACAACAAAACAAAACAAAACATAATATATCCACAGCAACATTCAAACGCAGATGTTAGATGTTACGTTAATAGGAAGCACATCTGCCTTGGTGACTAAGCAGCACGTTTAAATGTGTCATGTGTGGCTTATTTCCCAGCATGCACTGCTGTGTGAGTGCAATGCAAGTCGCTTTGGATAAAAGCGTCTGCCAAATGCATAAATGTAAATGTACATATTTATTAACACACTAATGATTTTCCCACTAATGTATGAATGTATGCATTACATAATGACGTATGTAATGCATACATTCATACATGAGTTATGTTCTGTTCTTGAATGAGTTAACATTACACAGCATTAAGTGTGGTCTGATTTAAAATAGGGCTGTCATAACAGTGATTTGTAGCACACACAGGGTCATACCTAGGAATTCTGGGCCCCTGTGCTGTTTAAATGTCTGGGCTCCTTTGCTGATTTCCAGGGGGTTGTGCAGACAGTCTCTGTTGGAATGGAGAAGTTGTTGAGGACCCCTCTGGACCTACTGGCTATTAGAATTAGTACCACCTCTTACCCCATTAGTGGCAGTCCTGAGTACAGTCACACATGCAAACACTAAAGTGACACTAATGTATGGATGTACAGTGAGTGACAGCAACCTGTTACTCTCCATCTGCTCTGAAGTGTGACTGCAGTAAGTATACGAGATGCCCAGACTTCTCTAAATATGTCACATAGTGTTCATGTCAGTTGGGCTTTTCCTGCGGTTGCTAATCGTTGCGATTTCAGCGTGCAAAGGGTGTAAAACTTTCAGGTGTTAAATTACCTCATGTGATTAAAGCTTTTACTAAAAAAAATTTTAAGTTATAAATAAATATTTATAAAGTTATTTATAGTATATGTGCAAACAAATTTCATTGTTGAAGGGATAGACTTATATGCAAAATACCGTTTTTCCAGCCCTTTTTTTGCCTTCAAACCTTCTACACCATCAATAATGCTCAAACACGCCATAAACGCCAAATCTTATATGTTTCTGTAAATTTAAACATTTTGGTATTTTATGTAAAAATATCTAATAATAAATAACTATAACTTAATGTGTAAGTGTTTTTCCTTTTAATGATGTAAAATGACTTACAATCTCTTGTTTTAGGCAACAGTGGCATGCAGTCTGTGCTGTTTAGGGTGTGTAAAACAGTGGCTAGACCCCTGACAGCTGGGATTACTGAGTCCACAGTGTGGGCAGATCCAGTCAAACAAGAAGGGTCACAGAGGTCAGGAATTTTACGAACAATAGGAAGAGCTTTTTCTGTCTGGCATGCGTTGATGGTCATTTAAAATGAGGATGTGATTAGCGCAACAGTTGTTTGGCTGCACAGGTAGCGGTCAGTAGAATTGGAACTAGCTTCGCGTGCTGCGTTAGCCTCTGACTGTTTCACTTGTTTCGGAAAAGTGACCAATCAACCGCTAGAAATTCTCTCGTCATGACTCAGTTTGTATTTTATGATGAAAACAGGACAAGAGAGGGAAAATGCCTGTCATTCAGGCCCTTGGTTCGGATGAATCTGATATCCGGGTCAGACCTCATCTAAAAGAGATGCACAGCAGCTATCTGCTCGATCACATGCGCTAGAGTTGTTCTTTTCTTTTACACGCCTCACTGCTCGCAGACTAAATGTTTAAAATGAAAACAGATTCATCAGCAGTGAGCGGCTGGCATTCATCCTGCCCGCACGATACAACAGCATCTGACTTATAAAACAAATGTTGACTAACAAGTTGAAAAAAACACAAAATAAATTAAGAGGAAATCTTAGATCACGTTTATACATTTTACATTACAGATTACCGTAACCGTTATATGCGCTTTGTTTAGATGTCAAACACAAATATCATATAGGTCAATTACATTTGTTTATGCATTGCAAATATACAAAATGCTCTGTGACATACTGTAACTGTGTGAAGCACGTTGTAAATTTCTTTAGATTCAAGTTTTATGTTAGTGTCAATGAGTATGTGGTCACAATAAGGGCACAATATTGAAGAGGCACAACCACTAGAGAAAACCTCCAGCCCCTCAGACATTTTAAAAACTACTTTTCTACACATTTTTAAAAATATTTAAAGATATTTCATGATATTCTTGTTTCAAATGGTAAAACAAAATAATGCTCATGACTTAACCTGGTAAATAAAATCCTAAAAATCTATTCATAATGTAGACAATAGAGGTGTCATGACCCAATGGCACTCACTAAATAATCTAATATATGACCCAAAACCAAATAAACATTAATAAAAGAACATATTGATAAACAAAAGAAATAAGTGCAGGACAAATGGAGGACAAGCGACCTGAAACCAGACACAACACAAACATACTTAGAACACAAGCTTTAATAATCTACTTTACAGTTGCTGGCAATGATTGCTGGATCAGTCTGATTGGTCTAGAAAGTGGATGTGGCAAAAATAACAACCAACAGTCACCAACCATTTACTGCTACCACTCAAACGGATCTATAAATATTCAATTCTCATATCTAAGAACTGG